>PVHT021183644.1:3433657-3482402 GCA_004024745.2 Catagonus wagneri
TCCCATGACTGCAAGCTTTTCTCTGTCTCTCTGAACATCTTAATTATATTTCCTATGAAGTTTTCTTTGGCAGTTTTTGTGCCGTAAACAACCCCCCAGGCTCCGGCACCTTTGGGCAGGCGTTGATGTCGGGAGGCGGGCTCTTCACAGCTGGGGCGGGGGGGACCCAGACATGTCTCTGTGGGGCCCTCTGAGCTCACCTCCTCAGGCCTCCTCCTTGGGCAGCCAGCATCCTTGCAGCCGGGCCTCCTGCTTGTGCTGCCCGTGAGCCCTGCTGCTGGCCTCTGGCGCCAAGGCTGGGCCTTTGCCTCCTCAGTGTGTGGGCTCCAGAGACGGCCCTTCAGCCAAGCCGGCCCCTGCCCTCGCTGGTGCTGGTGTCCCTGTCCAGAAACCCACGCCCCCTCCCCAAGGTAAGCCTGTCTCAAGCTGGGTGGGGGTAGGGGTGGGCTCTTAGCTGTGCAGACTGAGAGCGGGGGTGCTGTGGGGACCCCCTTGGGAGTGGGGGGCTTGTTGCAGAGCTGCTGGAAGTGCTGGGGGAGGCAGCCCCATCCCAGCCTGTCTGGAACGGTCACGGCCGAAAGAGCTGCTCCTCAGGGCCTCATCTGTGTGTGTGTGTGTGTGTGTGTGTGTGTGTGAGGCCCTGCCCTCTGAGGGCTCCGATGGCGCCAGTGCCCTCTGCTGAGCTGGTGGGGCTCCAAGGTCTGTGGTTTGTCAGTAGCCAACCTGCACCCCACTCTAGATCCCTGCACCCCCACCCCACTCTAGCCCACGACCCCTGCACCCCACTCTAGCCCACGACCCTGGCACCCACAGCACTCCCTGCTCGGCTTACGACGAGGTGACCGGCTTTCCAGCTTCCAGAAGTTTCTCCTCCTTCTGGTCCACTGTCTTCTTGTGTCTTCAAGGAGAAAAACCCTTAGTAAAGCAGCGGTTAAGGCCCCAGCACTGTCCCTGCTGTGGCTGTGGTCGCTGCAGAGGCCTGGGCTCCAGCCATCGTCTGGGAACTTCACATGCTAAGGGCGCAGCCAAAATAAAGGACTTAGTGTTCATTTCAGAGGGTTTTCTTTCTTTCTTTCTTTCTTTTTTTGAGGCTGCACCCGTGGCATATGGAGGTTCCCAGGCCAGGGGTTGAATCAGAGCTGCAGCTGCCAGCTACACACAGCCACAGCCACGTAGGATCCGAGCCACATCTGTGACCTGCACCACAGCTACAGCAACACTGGATCCTTAACCCACTGAACGAAGCTAGGGATCGAACCTGCATCCTCATGGCTACTAGCCGGGTTTGTTACTGCTGAGCCTCGACGGGAATTTTTCGGGGGTGTTCTGAGTTGCCAAATTCATTTGGTATTTCTCTGGAATTCTCCCCAGGTAACTTTGAGGGTGGTGAGGTTTGGGAACTTGGGGCGCAGGGCACACAAGGCTGAGAGAAGCAGGGACAGAGGGGCCCCTAGTGTCTTGTGAACCCTCACGGACGGGACGTGGAGTGTGGAACCCTGGAGTCACAGCCCCACACATCAGACTTGTGCCCGAGGGGTCACGTGGGGTCACGAGGGGTCGTGGGGATGGGTCACAGTGGAGTCGAGCCTCTGGGGACCCGGCTGTCCCTCTGAGCAGGACCTCAGATGCCCCAGACTCTGCTGGGCCCCCGGTAGCTGAGGCCGCCCCTCCCCGGGCGGGTGGGGGAGGCAGAGGTCCTAGGGCCCCCAGGACCATTTAGCTTCTTGAGGTTGTCACCCGCCTTGAGATGTGAGCCCTCAGCCTGGACCGTACCTACACCCTGGCCAGTATTTCTGGGTGTTTCCGTCGGCACCACCGGGCTCTGTCACGTGTTCTGGGACGACAGCCCCACTGCTGAGAAGTCACCCGTGGTCCCGCTCACTCTTCCCTCTGGTTCTTGGGGATTTAAACGGCAGCCTTTTCTTTCCCTGAATCCACAGCCAAATCCTGGAGGCGGGCGCACACTCGCCCTTCTCGGGGCCGACTGTGGGGTCAGGTGAGCGGGTGACAGCACACGGCGGCCAAGGGGACTCAGGGGCTGGGCGCGTGCCCCGTCCCGTGGGCGGCCTCTGCGTGAGCCTCTGGAGGGAGGGGGGTACGGCCAGGACTCGGCCAGGAGCCCCCCGCGCCTTCTGCTCCCGGCTCTTCTCCACGCGGGGCGGGGCGGGGTCAGCACGGCAGGCGCCAAACACCGGCCCAGAATTCAGCTCGTGGCCCAAGGGCGAGAGCCCTCCTACCGTGGGGGCCTGCACGGTGCATGAAGGCACCGTCACGGCTGAGAAGGCGCCACGCAACTTCGGGGGCTGTGGAAAAATTACAGAAATGTCTTCAGGAGAGAAATACAACTCGGCTTTGCAGAAAAAACACGCATTCAACGGGAAGGAGGCTTGGGTTACAGAAGGGGTGTGCTTTTGTTGTCTAACTACAGACAAAGCGAGGTTTTCCCAAAGCCCCTCCGGGTGGCTTCGCACACAGCAGCTGTGGGTGCCCTGCCCGCCCTGCAGGCCCTCGGCGTGGGGACCAGCGGCAGGTGTCGCGGGCAGGACGGGAGCCTCGGGCGGCTGCCCAGGACCCGCCGTGTGGGCGCCTCCGCCCGACGTGGGCAGTCGGGGAGTGGAGCAGCGGGGGCGGGGGGGGCAGTGCAACTTTGTCTAGATAATGAACCGAATGACAATCCTGTCCCGAAACCACTGTAATCAGGCATGAAATCGCATTTCCGTCTGAGCACAGCCTCGTCCTGTGTCGCTGAGCCCGCCCTCGGAAACGCCAGGGCGAGCGCTCTGCCCTCGCCTCTTTGATGGCGTGGCTCCACGCAGAGTCCCGCGGCGGGGCTGGGCCGGGGTCTGTCGGCAGGTGACGGCCGGCTTTTGTGTTTTGTGCAAGGCTGGCTGTGGTGTGTGTGTGTGTGTGTGTCCCTGTAAGATTTTTCTCGAGACAGGCGGCTGTTTCTCTGCATTCAAATAATAGCCTAATTAATTTTAATATTCGCATCCAAGTCGGTCGGAGGATGTGTTGCAGGAGACAAATACTAATGGGATCTGCGCCAATTTGCAGTTTAAGTAAGGCTGCCTCTAACAGGGGCTGAAGGGCTTTGTATTAACCCCCAACAATGGAGAGAATCAGCCTGGGCGCTGATTGCTTAAGCAACCCCCAGATACATCACAAACCCATTGAAATTCCAGTCACTCTTGCTGCTATTCCCACCTATGTAATTGTCAACTGGCCCTTATCATCATTTATTATGCAAAATTGAATTTTTTTGAAGCGTGGAGAATGAAGTAATTTCGTATGCAAACAGTTAAAACTCTCCTGTGTACTCTGATTCCGTCCGTGTTGATAAATTCACTTACGGTGAGTGACAGAGCGAGACTCCGGGGTCGGCCGGCCAGTCTGTGGGAGACACTGATGAAAATGACAAACTAGATGCCAGAAGTGTCCCCGACGCGTCTCGGGATGAAATGTGCAAAATGTCAGTCCAGCCGGCGTCTGTTAATAACTGAACATGATTGTGCGTGATGAACAGAGGCTTCCGTGGTGACCGAAGGAGGGCTTCTGTGCCTGCAGCTGTCACGCCCGCAGCTCCTGCCGCTGACAGATTCAGAAGGACCTTTGAAACCTTTCAGCTCTTAAAGCTCCTGTTACGTGGAGCTCGCGAGGGGAGCTGGGGGCTCCGGGTCCCCCACGTTCCCCGGCTCCCCCCACGCCCTCTAGCAGGGGCTGCGCGGAGCGGGGGGTCTGCTGGCGACAGAGGTCCGGGGGCTGTCGCCTCATCACCCTTTCGGGCGTGAGAGGGCCTTCGCGGCCCCAGGGCCCGAGCCAGTGTCGTCTTGGGGCGTGGTGGTGGGTTTCTAGACTGTCCCCAGGGAAACCTCCAGCAGGAGAGCAGTTCATGGGTGTCGGGCTTGGCTGGCCTGGGTGGGGTCCCGAGAGGGGCCCAGAGCCCCCGGGGAGGTCACCAGCAGGAGACCCCCAGTGTGTGAACCAGCGTCCCCTCCCTCGGGACAGCGGGCGTGGAGCAATAAAGGAGGCAGAGCAGGGTGACAGCTGGGTCGCACCGCCTGGGGGAGAGCATCAGAGGCTGCTTCCAGAAGTGTGTGGGTGCTGTGGCACAAGCCCCCGAGAGTCCTGCTGTCCACGCCGCTCCGGCTTTCACTTCATCCCTGAAGCGTCCTTTCCAGGGCGGATTCCAGGTCTAAGTTCTCACGACAGGAGGTAGGGACCAGGCCCTCGGTCATTCATAAACAAACGCTTGTGCGATGCTCAATGCTTAGACAACGGACATTGTTTAAGGAGAAAAAGAGAAACCCGCAAAGTTAAACACAAAGAAATCCAGGAAGGCAAAGCCGCCCAGGCAGGAAGCCGCAGGGCCATGGCCAGTGGGAGGGCAGGGCCTCCCGGCCACACAGCCTCCCGGCCACACAGCCTCCGGCCACACAGCCTCCCTGGAGGAGGAGGCGAATTCAGTACCACGTGCCATAAGGGCAAATCCTGTGGGCTCTCTTGGGTTGAATTTGTCCCTCAAGGACGTGTCCAGAGCCTGAACGGAGAGCAAGCGGGGTCTCTGCAGCTGTCACGCGCTGAGAGGAGGTCTTCCCGGAGGAGGGGGCCGGCCCAACACAGGCTCCTGCCGAGGAAGAGGCAGCGGCAGAGGCCGGACCCGTGACGAAGCGCGTGGGCTGGGCAGCGGGTCTGGAGCCTGGGACGGCCCAGGGCTGCCGCGACCGCTGGGCTGGGGTGGGGGGCTGAGGAAGCCCGCTGCCCCGGAGCCGCGAGGGGCGGGCGTCCCGGCCACACCCGACTGCACATGCAGCGCCTGCGGGGCCCCCACTGCTGTCATCGGCCCCCGGGACAGCCCTGGTCACAGCAGCCGTCGCAAAGCGACACGCACACACGATCGCCTGTGTTGGCTTCTAACACGTTAAAACTGTGCATCTAACACTGCTGGAAAACAGCTCTACTGAGACAGAGTCCACGGCCTCCCAATCCCGCACGGCGCGCACACGGCCGGGCGGGGTTTCGTAGAAACACAGGGCTGGGAACACGCACCGCCGGCGGGAGAGGCGCTTAGCTGTCACCCCGCCTCCTCCTCGGCCCCCGCAGGTCCCAGGCTGCCCGCCGTCTCCTCCCGTCTCTGCAGAGGTCCCTGCCGCGGGCCATCGTGTACAGGAAGCACGTGACGTGTGGTCTTCTGTGTGTGGCCTCCTTCCACGGGCGTCATGTTTTCAAGGCCCCTCTGTCCCAGAGCGGCGTCGCTGCCGCGGTCCTTGTGGTGACCAAGGTCACGGCTGGGACCACACGTCGCTTATCACTGGAAGTTAGGGCTGGGCCCACTCTCGGGCCACTGCGCGTAAAGCGACTCTCACCTTATTCACGCGCGTCCCTGCGCCTGTGTGGCCTTGCTGTCATTTCTCTCGGGGCTGTGCCCAGGGCTGGAGCTGCCGGGTCGTGCGGCCACGCTGCTCCACCGGGTGAGAAACAGCGGGACGTCTTCCGAGGCAGCTGCACCCGTTTGGTCCCCGCCAGCCACGCGCGCCCTTCCTGACACCTGCTGTCATCCGAGTTTCCAACTCGGTCCACCCCAGTGGGTGGGAAGTGACAGCCCGTCCGCGCTGACTTGCTTCTCCCCGATGGCTACTGATGCGAACCAACTTTTCACGCACTTCCTGGCTTTTTATGTATCTTCTTCGGAAAAATGTCTATTTAGGGCCATTGGCCATTTTCGAGTTACACTCTTCTTACTGTTGAATTGTAAGAGTTCTTTACCCAAGCCCCTTAGCAGATTTACCACTGCCTACCGTCTCCTCCCGTTCTGGGGGCTGTCTAGTCACTTTCCTGATGTCCTCTGAAGCACAAACATTTTGATGAAGTCCAAGGTAGTTTATTCTCCCTTTTGCTCCTTGCGCGTTTTAGGCAGATCTAAGACTCCATTCCCAGAGCCAAGGTGATGAAGACCCGCGCTCAGACCGCCCCCGCGGTACCGCCGGTTAAGGGCTGGCTGTTGTCGCTGAGCGGCTGGGTCACGGCTGCAGCGCAGGTTCCAGACGCAGCCTGAGACTTTCACACGCCGCGGGCGTGGCCGAAAAATAAAGAATTTACCCTCCTGTTTTCTTCCAAGAGTTTTAGTTTCAACTCTTAGGTCTTTCATCCGTTTCGAGATAACTTTTGCATATGGTACGAGGTAGTGGCCCAACGCCATGCTTTTGCATGTGGCTGTCCTGCCGCCCCAGCACCTTTGGTTGAAAAGCCTGTGCTTCCCCGCACTGAGCGGGTCTGCCGGCTTGGCAGAAGCTGCCTGACCACGGTGTGAGGCTCTTTCTTGGCTCGCAGCTCTTTGTCGTCGATCCGGGTGTCTGTCCGTGTGCCAACAACACGCGCTCTTCATCACTGTTGCTTGGTAGCAAGTTTTGAATCCAGGGTCCTCCCACTTTCTGGTCTTTCAGGGCCCTTTCGGCTGTTCCGGGCCGTTCCACGTGAATTTTGAACTCGGCAGGGGAGTCGGCTGGGACCCGACAGGCACTGAGGCGAATCTGCCGCTGAGTGTGGACGGGCTGCTGACCTAACGGCACATCTTCCGGAGCTCCTGCTGTGGCGCGTGGGTTAAGAATCCAAGCGCAGCGGCTCGGGTCGCTGCAGAGACACAGGTTTGATCCCTGGCCCAGGAACTTCTATGTGCTGGGGCTGCGGCCATAAAGAACAAACGACCCCCCAAAAAACCCCAAGTAAACATCTTCCCAGTCGTGCACATGGGATATCTTTCTGCTGACTGAGATTTTCATTTCTCTCGACAACGTTTTGCGGTTTTTCAGTGTACGGCTTACATTTCGTGGGTCAAGCCTATGCCCAAGTAAACGACGCTTTTTGACGTTACAGAGAAGGTGACTGTTTTCACAAATTCGTGTTCTGGGCTGCTCACGACAAGCGTCTAGAAGTATGATTGGTATTTTATATATTGACCTTGTGTCCTGCTGTTCTGCCGAACTGACTGATTGTCTGTGATCGCGTTTAGCAGGTTCCTTAGCCCTGTCTGCACAGTGTCGTGTCGTCTGTGACCAGGAGAGCTCTGCCCACTGGCTCCCACCCGGCGCCGTTTAGTCCCTCTCGCCGCCTCCCCGCCCGGGCGCGGACCTCCGGGACATTCACTGCGGCCAGTGGGGGTGGACGCCCGTCTTCTCGATTCCCGGGGAAGCACAGCCTCTCCTGATGAACTGTGGCGTCGGCCGTGGGTTTTCCTTTAGATGCGCTTTGTCAGGCTGAGGAATTTCCCTTCTTTCGCTGGTTTGCTGAGTGTTTTTATCACGAAAAGGCATCAGGCTTGTCAAATGCCTTTTCTGTTTTTGTGGAGATGGTCACGTGGTTTTCCTTCTCTGCCGTATTGATTTTTGTCATAATTGCTTTTCAGATTTAAACCGCTCTGGTATCTCTGGGCTAAACCCCACTCGGTCACAGTGGATAAGTCTTACGTGTTGCCGGGTCCGTCTGCCAGGATTTTGCTCAGGATTTCTGCATCCGTACTCGCACGAGATACTGCAGTTTTCCTCCCTTGCGGTGTCTTTGCCTCGTCCTGGCTTCAGGCAGCACTGGCCTCATACGACGTGCCGTAGCCTCTAAGGAAATGAACGCTCCCAAAAAATCTGTCGCTGAGTGGGGTGCTTTGGAATTTTGCTGAGGGTCAACACGGAATATTTTTTTTTCAGTATTGGTTCCTGAATCTCCAGTCCTGAGGACCGGGCGCTGAAGATGAGCTGGGGTGTGAGTGGTCAGCTGACGCCCACGGGGAGACGGTCACTGAGATTGCGGGTGCTCCGGGGCTGGGGTGGGTGCCCCGGGCCCACGGGGAGGTGCTGCCGTTCCCTGCTCTCAAGTCCACACGCGCCCTGTCTCTGCCAGCAGGGCTGGTCCCTGAGGGCGCCCCTCCAGAGGCCCCCACGTCCGGGCAGGAAAGAGCCGAGCAGCTCCAGGGACCTGCTGCAGCCGGAGCCTCGGAGCCTGACGGCGAAGGGGAGGGCGATGCAGATGCAGCCTGGGAGTCGTCGGCCCCCGAGCTCGCCTTCTGCTTCCTGCTGTCTGCAGCCCAGGAGGAGGAGGAGGAGGAGGCGGCGGCCACTGCACCAGCTCTGCCTAATTTCCTTCGCCAGGGCGGATGCCCCGGAAAACGGAAAAGCTGGGAAGCCAGGCGGAGCACTGGCAGCGCTTTAGTGGAGAAGAGCCCGTGGAGACTCTTTGGCTCTGAAAGGAGAGCGTCATGACGGTTCTGGGACCCGGCATCCAGGCCAGCGCACTGGCCCCATTCACGGGGCTCGAGCTGGGACCCTCCCTGCTGCGCTCCCTGCGAGCCACGCCCTGCTCACCGGGTCCCCAGCTCCACGTCAGGGCCGTCCTGGGCCCCACCACTTCCCGGCACCTGCACCGCCCCCCTTGAGGGCCTCCAGTGCCATCTCTGGGTCCCGGCACGTGGCACAGCCACCGCCCGGAGGGAGAGCGGCCCCCTCCTCACCTGCGTCACCCCCCTCGCAGCCCGACCTTGGAGGTGACCGGCCCTCCCCCACACTTGAGGGTGACGTGGCGGGCATTTGCCCGTCTTGCTCACGGCCCCGTGCTGCTCTTTGCCGCAGCATCTCGTAGTGTTCCAGCCAGCGTCTGCTGAGTGAGGGCCTGGACAGGCAAAACCCGACCGGGCCTCCTCCGAGCCCTCCGCTCCCTCGGCCCTCCTGCTCCGCCAGGCCCCCGAGCGGGCGCGGAGGAGGCCGGGTGCGGGGCTCCTAGCGGTGTCTTTAAGACAAGCGGCTCCCCAGAACGGCTCGCTGTCCTCCCCTGTGGACAGAGCAGCGGAACCCCGGAACTCCGGGCTCAGGAAGGTCTCGGAAGGCGTCCAGTCCAGCCTCCTCTTCGTGCCGGGGGCACTGGGAGCCGGCGGGTGGCGGCCGGGAGCTTCCCCTTGAGCCGCCACGGCCGGCGGCATGGAAGTCTCGCAGACGAGCTCCCGGGAAAGTGTGCGAGGATCCGAGCTGCGGATAAAGCGACGCTTCCTCAAAGACTGGATAAAAGGCTTCTCCCGCCTTCCTCCTGGGATCCCGGATAACCAGCGGGCGGTTTTTGTTTCTCTGCAAACCTCCCGTAATCAACGAGCAAAAAACCTGGGCCTCCTCGAACCTCTCGGGTGAAGGTGGACGCGCGCCTGGACCCGCCCTGGCACTTGGAGCAGAGAACATATTTGTTGACGGAACAAATGAATCCATAATTTACAGCCTCCGCTCTCTCAGCTAATCCGGCCTCTGTGAAGTTTTGATCAAAGCGTCCGCAGATCCCCTGGGACAGGGCAGGCGAGAAATGACAATTTTAGAGACGGCGGAGGCCAGTCCCAGGGGAAGGAAGCGGAGGGAAGGAGCTTGTGGTTTCCCGGGGCCGAGACCTCAACCGAGTGCCCGGTGCCGTCTGAGGTCGCAGGGACAGCAGGACCCTGGCCGGGAGGTCACAGTCCGGAGGGGGAGGGGCGGATGGAAACCGGCGAGCTGAAGGAGCGGTCGGCGGGGTGTCGGGGTGTCGGGGGCGGGAGGCCGATGTCCCCCACCCGCCGCCGGTCCTGAAGGGTCGGCAGGGGTTTCCGGGAGAGCGAGCAGGGCGGCAGGAGGTGGTCAAGGGCCTCCGGGGTGTCGTCTATCAGGGGACAGGGCGCCTGAGCGACAGGGGCGGGGCTGCTCTGCGAGGACTGGGGGGGGTCCCGGACACCGGAGACTGGCGAGAGGCGCCGGCCGCGGCTGGAGGGAGGAGGGGGGCGGGGAGAGGAAACTCCGGAGGGCTTCTGTGGGCTTGGGGTCTGCGCAAGGCCGTGTTCTTTACTTTGGGGGCAAACGGGGGCCTTTGGGCAGGTGGGAATTTAGGTGGAAAGGTCACGTGTGGCCAGTCACGCGTGGTCGGGTAGAGCGCGGGTGAAGGACAGACACCCGGGCCTCGTGTGTGTAGGATGGCAGCTGAGCCTTCCCGGGTGAAATGTGACAGGTCTGGAAAGGGGAACGGCACCGGTGGGGGACCGCGAGGCCGTCCCCAGGGCCTCCGCCCACGGGACCGCAGCCCCGCCGCCGCAGGCAACGCTCTCGCACGTCTCCAGGCTCCTGCGGACGCGTTACTGGCCGTCACAGCACTACCAGCTGGCTGGCCCCACCTTGCCTGCAGCGTCGCCCATGGATCTCCCGCCAGCCCCCTGCTCCCGAGGACCCCCGTGCACCTGCCAGGACTCCACACACAGGAGCGGGGGCGAGCCTCCGGGACGCACCGCCCTACGGGGCTGGGGGCGACGCCCGGGAGCAGGCTGGCCGGCACCGGCAGTGACCCGGTCTGTGCTGCCCTTAATGTAGAGTGGAAGGAGACAGGACTTCCCTAGTGGCCCAGCGGTTAAGGACCCGGCATTGTCACCGCTGCGGCATGGGTTTGAGGCCCGGCCCAGGAACTTGCGCATGCTGCGGCCAGGCCAAAAAAAAAAATTGTTTAAGAAAAAGTAGAGGGAGATACGTACGGGGGCCTGGGTTCGGCTGGTGGCCTGCAAGAGGGACACAGCGGACTCCCTGCTGCCTGCCACCCTGTCACTCTTCTAGGCCAAGACGGCTCAGCCCGGGAGGTGGCTTTGCTGCGTCCGCGGTCTCTGGCCAGGCCTCCCAACGGCTCCGGATGCCTCCAGGGGACACCCCTAAGTCTTCAGCCTGACGCCCAGCCTGCGCGGTCCATGCTCCCTCTGACCTGTGCCCTGTGCCCCCAGGGGTGCCCGCGCTCCCTGGGTCCCCGCTGCTTGCACAGCCTGAATCTCTCTGCCCAGGGGGCACCCTCTTGGCTGGACGCCTGCTCATTTGACAGTGAGCTGCTCAAGCCCCCGCCTTAGTGTTCAGGTCACTTTTGGGCCACCCTGCTCTTTGACCTCTGCTGAGACCTTCTGAAGGGCAGGAACCATTTATTTAGCTTCTCTGAATTCTCACTACACCCAATAATACATCCTTTTGCTCCCAGAAGGTACTTAACCTCGGATGAATTAAAAAGGAAAAAACCCTGGGAGTTCCCTTCATGGCTCAGTGGTTAACAAATCCGACTAGGAATCATGAGGTTGCGGGTTCGATCCCTGCCCTTGCTCAGTGGGTTAAGGATCCGGCGTTGCCATGAGCTGTGGTGTAGGTTGCAGACGCGGCTCGGATCCCGCGTTGCTGCGGCTGTGGCGAAGGCCGGCGGCTACAGCTCCTGTTAGACCCCTAGCCTGGGAACCTCCATATGCCGCGGGTGTGGCTCTACATAAAGGCAAAAAGACAAAAAAAAAAAAAAAGGAAAAACCCCTTTAGTCCTTTGGGAAGTTCTTCCTCCTAGAAGGAGGTGTGTTTTACCTTCATGGAACTAGTCTGCGAGTGGGGTTCCTTCTGCAGCTGCTCAGGGCAGGCACGGGGCGGGGGCAGCCGCCACGAGCTGCGTGGCCTGCGGGTTGACGCCGTGGACCTGCCTCGCCAGCCCCCACCCCCAGCCCCACTACCGCGGCTGGGTCCTCTGGGGTTCTCAGGAGGGAAACCGAGGGACCGCGGCGGCAGCGGGTGGCAGATGGGGCTGCTCGGGGCCAGGCGTGAGGGGCCATCACCCGCCTTTTGCTTTGGTTTGGGGATGTGTGGGGGCGGGGGTGGGGGTCCAGGAGGAGCCGGGAGCAAGGCAGGCCCGCGTGGCAGCCGTTCTTCCAGGCCCTGGAGAGTCGCGCGGCCGCGCAGCCGCCAGGCACCGGCCAGGCTCCGTGTCTGGGACGGGCGGCTGCGGGGGGCGGCTCGGGAATGAACGCGCGGGTGAGCCCCGGGCGGGGACTCCCCGGGGTTAAGGCTTATTAGCAGCATCAGTCACCGTGTTGTCACTTCCAAACGCCCTCTCCTCACCTAATTTGCTAAACCTAATTCTTCATCACACCCAGAAGCTTGGCTGAGAGATGGGCCCGCTAATGAGCGCTGGCTGGGGTCTCCGCGGGCTTGGCGGGGGGCGGGGCGGGGGTCTCCGCGGGCCTGGGGGGCGGGCCTGGGGGCGGGGCCCGAGCACGATTTCTTCCCCGCCCCAAACTGCCCGAGCGAGCGGGTCCCTGGGTTCTTCCAGGCCTGTCCGAGGCCCGGCTTCCAGCAGCTCCCGGGCTCACGCTTGGAAAGCCCCTTCGAAGCTTAGAAAACACTGGCGGCAGGTCCTCCTCGCGCCCCCTCCGTTAATCTTGCCGCCAGCACCCTCTCTGTGCTGCTGGGAAAATCGAAGGGGGTCGGGGGGCGGGCGCGGGAGGGGGAGAGCCCCTCGACAGCGTTTATGGCATCGGCCACATCTCTGACCCTGTATCGCCGCCTGGGAGAACCTCAAACAGCCCGCAGAATTAGAAAAGAGCGGCGGCCAGCTGAAAGCCTGTCACATCTGCTTCACCTGCCGCGGGAGCCCAGTTGGGGCGGCGGAGGCCGCTCGTGGAGCCGTGCCCGGCCCGGGCCCCCAGTCCTGGCCCCCCAGCCACCCGGGGAAACTGCAGCGGGGGAACAGAAACAGGGCTAGAATTAGTGACCACTGGGTCCTGGACCTCAGCTGGGAGTGACCTTCAGAATCCAGTGGGGGAGCTTTCAGCGGTGGCGACAAGCAGAGTGGGTTCAATGCGAGCAGTTAGCGCGGACACAAAGCGGGGACGGGGGCGCTGGTTCCTGCCTGGTCCCGGCCGGGGGCGGCCAGCGTGGACCCGGGGAGTCAGCTTCCGTAAGAGGGGACGAGGCAGACGGGACCCAGCGCACCGGCTGGGCTGGGGGACCAGGGCCACCCAGGGCGAGGCTCCGGGGCCTCTGGGCTGGCTCCGTCTACACGGCCTGTCAGGTGGAGGGTTTTGGATAAAAACGCTTTTACAGAGTAAGCGCGCGTGGGATGGCCTGGCTCTGATTCAGCGGCTCCTGCAGAGACGTGGCCGGACGAGCAGTGGGCACACCGCTCTCCCCCTCCCCTGAACCTCCAGCATCCGGTGCCAGCGTCCCGAGCGGGGCGGGCAGGCCCTGGAGGGGTGTGCTGGGTCTGGCCGAGGTGCCTGCTTGCCGCCTCTGTGCCTGGGCAGGCTGCTCCCGCCGGCTGAGCTCCACCGGCTGTGGCCCAGGTATAGGTGCAGGCGGCACCGCCCGGCCGGTCTGTGTGGACACGAGAGCCGCCTCCTGTGTGTTCGGTGGGTGTCCCGCTCCCCCGAGCAGTGAGGGCCCCACGGCCGGCTGGGGAGCCTCAGCGAGGAGGTCTCAGGGTCACGGTCGCGTACTGGCGGGTGAACTTCCTTTTGGGAAACGAGGCCCCAGGCTAAGCCAGGGGTCACACGGTCCGCGTGGACTGTAGTTCCCGTGTCTGGGTTCTAGCGAGCTTCTGGGCGAGTTTTTCTCCCTCTTTCCCCGCATGTTGCCTGTGTGCTGACCTAGGAAGTCGGGCCTCTGCGCGCGCGGCCCTGCAGCGTGGTGCCCGGGTGGGTGTGTGTGCACGCGTGGCAGCGGGTGCCTGTGTGTGCACACACGCGTGTAGACGTGCATGCAGCACACGTGTGTCTGTGAGTGTCCACACGTGTGTAGGCCATGTGTGCGTGCAAGTGTGTACGTGTTAGCGCACGAGCATGTGTCGGGGGGGGACGTGGCGGGCGGATGGCGGGGATCTCGCAAAGATCTCTCTGACCTGAAACTCTCACCTCATCCGCTTTTCAGAGCCCCCACTCTGCTCCCCTCTTCCAGGTGCGTCCTTCTCGCTAGGTGGATTCCAGCTCAATGTGGGTTCACGCTTATTTGCCTGGGCAAGTTCCTCTTGGTATTTATCCTGGGTGTGGCTCACTGAGTTCTTAAAACTGTCAAATTATGTCTTTCAACAAATTTGGGATGTTTTTGGAGCTCCCAGTGTGGCTCAGCAGTTGACAAAGCCAACTAGCATCCACGAGGATGCAGGTTCGATCCTTGGCCTCGCTAAGTGGGTTAAGGATCCGGCGTTGCTGTGAGCTGTGGTAGGTCGCAGACTCGGCTTGGATCCCGTGTTGTTGTGGCTGTGGTGTAGGCCGGCGGCTACAGCTCTGACTGGATCCCTAGCCTGGGAACCTCCATGTGCCGCGGGTGCGGCCCTAAAGAGACCAAAACGAAACTGGGGCTATTTTTGAGTATTAACCTTTAACCATTTTCTGCCCCAGTCTCTCTCTCTTCTTGGCCTGGGACTCCAGTCCCATGAGGGTTTGACCCTGTGATCTTGCAGGATCGTGTAGCTCTGTGTTTTCCACAACGAATCGCCCCGAACTTGGTGGATTAAAACAATAGTGGGGGCGGGCTCCGTTAGGAGTTGGGGATCAGCATAGGCGCACTGCTGTAGGTAAAGGAGACCGCTAACAGGGCTACGTGGAGCACAGGGACTCTACTCAGTGGCCGTGATAACCTGTAAGGGAGAAGAACAGACGTGTGTTGGGCGTGTGCCGGACGCCTTGGCTGTGCCCCGACCCTGTGACCCAACCAGCCTCCAGTAAAAACCCACGATGATGACAGCGGGTTGTCACTTCCCCGTGGCTTCTGGGAGCCAGAGGTCCGCCCAGGGCACTGCGGGGACCGCTTGCCTCCATCCCTGGAAGACGCTGCCCGGGCTGGACGTGTCGGACCTGCCTTTACCGTCCGCGTGGCCGGCAGGGGCGGCTGTGGGCCGGGCCCTGCTGGACGGCGGCAGGACAGCCCCGCGTGCGCTCCCGCGGCCTGGACCCCTGCACGCGGGGCGAGCTCGTGAGGCGGAGGGAGTTTCCCTGTGTGCTTGGGCACCGGAGGAGCTCACAGAGACTGCAAACAGGATCTGCTCTGGCCTGTGTCAGCATTCTCGTGTTTTATAAATGTTTTTTGACTCTTGAGGGAGGTAGCATTTTCACTAAAGTTTTCCCGCTGGCCCTCTGCCTGTCCACCTAGGTGTCCTGGGCCCCTGCCCCTCAGGCCGCGGACGCCCTCGCATCTTTGTGGGACAGTCCCGTGTGGTTCTGTGCCCAGCCCGCTTCCCCTTGCTGGTCAATAAGCTGTGCGCTGTGTCCCGCCGGGCCTGGGGCGCGGAGGCCGGGGGCGCGGAGGGCGGCGCCCAGGCGTAGGCATCCCCCCACTTGCCAGCGGCCCTTCCCCAGATCAAAGAACACACTTTTGATTTCATATTTTTTGTTACAGCCAAACTTGAAGGTTGACCTTTAAAGCCGCGTCTCTGTCCCTTCGGGATCTGGCATTGAAATCGAAGTGTGCCCAGCGGGGCGGAAGGGCTTTTCCTAACACTTGCCGTGGCAGTCCAGCTTCCCTTACCGTCGGATTTTATTGGGCTTCATTTGGTTTCTGAGCCACTTGGACGCCGCGATAATCCGCTCCCCTTTCACGGGAGCCCGAGCGTGGCAGCCTGCAGGCTCCCCGGGCCCGCGGTCAGCTGCTCGGTGACTTGGGGACAACTTCCCTGACCTCTGGTTTCAAAGATTTTGATGCGGAAGCCTCAGGCCCTGGGCTTTCGCTGTTGGCCTGTCGGCGCGTGGTCTCGCGGCGGCCTGACTCCTGGTTTGGGGGGGACGCCTCCGGAAGAGCGTGTGGCAAGGCAGCCAGTTCGCCCACTGCCCCCACAAGCTTAATGCACGGGAACTCGTGGAAAAGGCGAGGCTTGTGGGCGCCGTTCTCAAGACGGATCCAAAAAGCTCCCCAACAAACTGCCGTCTCAGCCGAGGCCACCAGCATGCAGCCCCTGGACCGGCGTGTGGCCCCCAAGTATTATTTCTGTCTTTTCTTGCCTCCAAAATAGCATTTGGAGCGGTTTGCAAAGATCAGCACAGCGGCTGGATCGGGGGGCGGGGGATGAAGGGGTGAGGAGTGGGCCCAGGTCCGCGGCCCCGGCCCTTGCCCTCTGCGCCCTTGCTCCAGCCCAAGCCCGAGGCCGAGTGTCCCTCCAAAGGCTGGCCCCGACACTCCCGCGGGCCTCATCGAAATCCAGATTCCCACAGAGGCCCTGACTCAGCGGGCTGGGGCCTGGAACCAGCCCTTCCACTCTGCAGCCTCCCTGTGGCCTCACAGCCGGACAGGCCTCAGTGTCCCCAGCCTGGGCAGCCGGCGGGTCTCTGGGCCCCCAGCCCCCGGTCACCTCCCTGTGCCCATCCAGCTACCGCTTCCACCTTGAGTCCTGCTGTGCAGGCCGTGCACTGCACGAGGGCCTCTGGCTAAGCGGACAAGCGGGTGGAAGCCCTGCCCTAGCCAGGGAGCCATGCGCAGCCCCAGAGGCTGCAGGGTCAGCTGCTGCCCTGGAGAGAGAGGCGCGTGTCCACGAGCCGCCCAGGCCTCGGTGGCGCCTCGTCGGGTGACTGAGCAGCCGGCCACAGCAGGCCGTCCGCCCGGGCACCGGCAGCACCCCAGCCGGGTCCTGCGAGGCCAGGCCTCTCCTCCTCGCTTACGCGCTCCGCTCTGCGAGCCCTTGGCAACCCCCGCCCCCCGCGCCAGTGTCCCCACCCCTGCAGAGCCAGCCTTCAGCCCTGGGTGCTCCAGACGCGGAGTCTGGAGCCCGGAGGGGGTGGGGCCCACGCCTTCCCTGGGTCCCATCTGATGCGAGACGGTGGGGATTGTCCATAAACTCTGATTTCTGGATTTTGCTCAGGAAAGCCTCGTTTCACAGTATTCTCAAAAATTTTCTTGCTTCTCAGTGATAATATTTCTAGGACAAAGGATTTTTTTTTTCTTTTTCTTTTTTTTGGCCGCGCCCGTAGCATGCGGAAGTTCCCGGGTCAGGGATCAAACCTATGCCAACACCAGTGACCACACTGGGTCCTTAACCTGCTGTGCCACCAGGGAACTCCTGATAATGCATTCTGATAGTAAGCAATGCACGTCTGAGCCTACAAAACGCATTTTTCAAATGCTGTTAAGCGGCATCAGCCATCGTCTTGGGGCTACATGGTAGCCAGAAGCCGGGCGAACTCGTGTGGCCACAGGCCAGGACTGGCTGCAGCGCTCCCTGTCATCGCACAGAGGACACGGCTCTCTGCCTGTGGAACACCGGGGTGGCCTGCGTGGCCCCTGGTCTCTGAGGAAAGCCCCCCACTGCAGACCACTCCCCGAGCACCAGAAACCCTGCTCAGGGGCAGCCCCCGGATCCACCTCTGCAGGGACTGGCCAGTCAAATCGCTTAGGTCAGGATTTTTCTTTTTTCCTTTTTATGGCTGCACCTGCGGCACATGGAGGTTCCCAGGCTAGGGGTCTAATTGGACCCATAGCCGCCGGCCTTCGCCACAGCCACAGCAACGCCCGGTCCTTAACCCACTGAGCGAGGCCAGGGATCGAACCTGCGTCCTCGTGGATGCTGGTCAGGATTGTTACTGCTGAGCTGCGACAGGAACTCCTCACCAGGATTTTTCTGGCCTCCGTGAAAAGGAGAGGAAGACGAGGATGTGTGAGGCCCAAGGAGGAAACAGCCTTGGCAGCTGATAAGCACAGGGAGGAGCTTCTCCAGGCAGCAGAGGTCCCAGAGGGTCCAGAGCCCCACCCAGGCCCGCAGGCCGGGGCCGGACTGTGGCGTGGTGAGCGGTGCGGGCAGAGGCCGGGGTGAAAGGCCCAGCGCCCCGCGGCTGCTCCCGTCTCCGTCTCCCGCTGAAACTTAAGGACTGAGGAGAGAGCGCCCAGCTCTCGTGCCGCCAGGCTTGTGCAGGTCGGTCTGATGAGGTGGGGCTGACAAGAGAGCGTCTGGGAGGGCGAAGCTATTTCCAGTGACTTGAAAAATGCAAGTCATCGCTTTATCGTAGTTATAATTAGGTCAGGAAATAAAATAGAGATGGGAGGAAGTGTTCAGAAAAGGCGGTTTGGGATTGGAAGTGGTGCTGTTCCAAGCCCAGGACTTGTGTGCAAGTGGCTGCTTTAAAGTGGACGCCTCAGGAGGGAGGACAGACAGACAGACAGACAGACAGACAGACAGACGTGTCTGCACACAAAGGCGTCCTTCAGCAGAGGGCACTGGAGGGAGCGCGAGCCCAGCGGGGTGTGAAAGTCAAGTTCAGACAAAGCCGTGGAACCGACAGAGACGCCTGCTCCTTCACGCGTCTCCATCCCGTCTCTTTTCATCCTGAGCCGGTCTCTGGAGACCGAGCTTCTTTCAGAGCCCGAAGCAAACCCACGAGCCCGCGGCGTCCCCTGAGAGGCTGTGGGACGGACCCTGGAAGCGTCAGTGCTGCGGGGTTGGCCTCGCACCCGCTGGGGCTCCGGCCGAGAGGCCACTGTGCCTGCGAGCGGCTCCTGCAGGGTCCCCCCCGCCCAGCCCCGCGCCACCGCGGCCTGGCCTGCCACCGGGACAGGCAGCCTCGGCCTGGGAGGTGCCTTCCTGCTCTGGGAAGGGAGCCGTCCCGGCCTCTCGGAGAGCCGTCCGGAAACGACGATTCCCATCAACCGCGCTCAGCTGAGAAGACGGGTGACACGCGCCATCTGGCTTGTCTAATAAACAGAGCAGCCTAAACGGCGAGGACCCGTTTCTAAACAAACACTCAAATAAAGTGAGAGCCAGCCATTGTTTAGGAACAAAGGTGCAATCAAATTCCAATTTTCTATTCCAAGAAACACCTTTGAATTAATGCCTATTCCACTAATTATGAAGGTTTCTTTATTAGGTTCTACTTGATTAATAAAGCACACAACACACATTACATAGAATACTGCCGTCATTTCCCACAGGGCAAACGTGGTGGTTCCTCGCCCGCGGCCGCGAGCAGGAGCGCGGGCAGGCAGCGGGGAGCGGGAGGGCACGCAGCCTGCGTCTGACAGCATGATGTTAATTCTGGAAGAAAAAAACAGTGCTTCGCAGGCCCGTCCGAGCGGCTGGCGGCGCCCAGTAGACCGATGAGCAGCAGCCCCGCCAGGAGCCCAGGGGCTGCCCCCGACGGCGGCCGGGCTGGGGTGTTCCCCCGGCCGTGTCCACCCAGACCCTAAGTAAGAGGCGCTGCTCTCGGCCGCGCGGGGGGCAGCACGTACACAGCGTGGGCCCCGCAGTCCCGGCCGCAGAGCCTCCGCTGGCACTGGGCCGAGGCGGCAAGTGGACGCGGCGTGGGCGGGCAGGGCTGTGCCGGCCCCCAGGACCGCAGCGTCTCGGAGGAGGACGGACAATTCCGGACCGGCACCGCGGGGGCTGAGGCAGCCAACGCAGCTCGTGTGCGGTGGGAGGGGACGGCGGGGCTGTGACAGCAGAGCGAGTGTGGCACCGAGGGGCCCAGAGTCACAGGGGCCACGAGTGACCTTCCTGTCCTCACGTGAGGGCTCGGAGCTCCCGGGAGATGGGGGTTTAACAGAACCTGGTGGCCAGCTGGCGTGCGGATGTGACAGGTGTGCATTTTCAAGGAGTTGGTGAGCCCAGTCCCGTCCCTGACTGGGTGCCACGGACGTGCGGTGTCACCATCCGTGCCCAGGCCTTCCGTGCCTCCGCTGCGGGGCTGCAGCGTGCAGAGCTGCTGTCTTCTTTTTGAAAGCTCGCCTCTAACGGTCTTTAAATTTAGTCTTACTCTGCAGCTACGATTCCAGAGAACACACCCCCGAACTGCCTGGCGATCATGGCACTGGAAAGGTCAGTGTTTCGACGCCTGTGCCCAGGGAGATGTGGGCAGGGGCGGCGAGCATCAGGACACCCGCCCATGTTTGCTCAGCGGCTGCTTGGCCCCTGCGGCCCCTGCTGCAGCACTGGGCTCCCGGGCAGCGGTGAGGACCCGGGTCCAGGCGGCCTCACGCGTGGCACGGCAGCCTCCCGGACGCCGTGTTTCTGGCTGGTCTTAAGGACCTGGGCCGCAGCCCCCACTGCAGCCCACCTCCTGAGCAGGGTACACACTTGGTGCACACTAAGTGCTGAGCAGCCTCGGGGACGAAGCCTCCTTGAGGCTGGGAGACGCACAAGCGGGTCGCGGGGCCAGTCGAGAAGGAAGGCTCACGTTGATAACAAAACTCCAAACAGGTGCCGGCTGCCGGCCCCGATCTGGACCCCGACCTCAGGATCCGGGCCAGCTCACGGCTGCTCAGCTGAGACGGGAGCGCCAGGCTGCAGACCGGCGCCGCTGCTCTCCGAGCCCCGCCATGCTCACGCGGCTCGTGCCGGGGGCGCAGCACAGCCAGCTTGTGGGGACTCGCAGGTGCAGACCGTCGAACTCTGAGGCATCTCCTGAGCTGGCTGTTCTCTACAGCCACTGATAGAATTATAGTAACAGACAAATCAGACGAGTATGCAGGCAGTAGACACTGGAAGTCACCGCCTCCTCTCCTGACCACTTCGCCCCCAGGGCCCCATCTTCTCACATCTTTTCTGTCCAGCGAATCCACATTAAACCCACTTATAAGTGGGTGTTTCCATCATAGAAATCAGCACATTCAACAAATCACAGCTTTATTTCTGTCTTGTTGGTTGCCTACGCTTAAAACAAGGGCAATCATGCTGGTGAAACTTAAAAGTGAGCCATGGAGTTCCCGTCGTGGCGTGGCGGAAACAAATCTGACAGGAACCACAAGGTTGCAGGTTCGATCCCTGGCCTTGCTCTGTGGGTTAAGGATCCAGCGTTGCTGTGAGCTGTGGTGTAGGTCGCAGATGTGGCTTGGTTCCTGCGTTGTTGTGGCTGTGGCGTAGGCCGGCAGCTGTAGCTCCTATTGGACCCCTGGCCGGGGAACCTCCATATGCCGTGGGTGTGGCCCAAAGAAGCAAAAAAAAAAAGAGTGAGCCGTGTCTGCAAAGCCTCAGGTCTGAGCCCTGCACCGAAATGCAGGCTGGACTTTCCCAGGCCCAGAAACCGCGATCCAGGCCGGCAAAGAAGCCGCTGGCGCCACTGGTGATGGAGAGGAGAGTTTTGACCCACGTCACCTGTTGAGGTGAAACCATCAACCTGGGTCGCGCGCGTTCCCCAGCCACGGCCACGGGGCGGCTGCAGACCAGGGATCCTGCAACGGCGACCCCAGCCCCCTGCGGGAATCTGTGAGCTCCGTGGCCTCGGCCGGAGGGCGGGCTGTGCGTTCTACTCGGGGCTGTGTCGTGCGTCTCAGGACGAACCGACCGCGTCTCCGTCCTTTCTGCCGTGAGCGGGTCGTGAGCACTTCCCGGCAGCCCCACGCAGACCCCGCGCGGGCGGCATGGACGCGGCCCCGCTGCCTCCCTCCGGAGCCCGTCCGTCTGCACGTCCCCAGTTGGCCCAGGGTTCGTTAAGACTGAGGCAGGAGGCGAACCCCGCCCGGCTCCCCGTCTGCACGCCAATTCTGACACGCGTTTATTGGGGGAAGTGTCACTGCTGCCGCGTGGCTTTGACAGTAACTGCCACACACGGAAAGCAGAAGCTTCCTGGAGACCTGGGCAGGATTCTAACGACAAGCAAACCTGGGTCGGGGGGGCGCGGGGGGGATTTGGGCGAGACGGAGCCGCAGGATGGAAGAGGCCGCCTGGCGGCCGGAGCTGCGGGCCGACGCCTTGAGAAAGGGCCCCAGCGCGTCGTCGGACATCCCCGACTGCCGTGTCTCGCTGCCGCCAGCCGAGGCCGAGCAGCCCGGGGCCACAGGGAGGCCGAGCTCCAGCACAGCCCTCCCCCAGCTTTTGACGGAGGCTGTTTAACCGCTTCTTAATGAATAAAGTCTCAGCGACGCCCAGCACTGGCCCCGAGTATACGCCCGGCTCTGCAGATCAAACAGCGGCTCAGTGCAGGCCCGAGGCTTTCACACTTGTCTTAGCGCCGAGCGTCCACACCTGCAGGAAACGAAGGCCGGTGGGATCGAGCTGCTCTCACCCCAAATACAGGCCGTTCGAGTGTGAAATCAGAAGTTTAATGGGACACAATTAAACAGGTTTTTAGATCTCACATTGAAGAAACATAAGAAGTTAGAAATTACAAGTAGGTGTGACTCGTAAAGTCAGGTAACTTAGTTCTATTAGTGATCTGGATTCGAGAGAGCGAGGAACGCCGGGAGGGGACCTGCAGGACGCCGCCGTGGACGCGCCACACTCCGCTTCCTTCTCCCGGTCCCGCTCCGGAGCTGCCGCCTCTACTCCAGACGGGACGGCTGGCGCCGAGCACTGCGAGGAAAACCGCCGGGAGCGTCTGCTCCGGGTGTGACCGTCCAGGTGGACGAAATGCGTTCTTCTGCTCCAGGCGGTAAACCTGGGGCTCAGCGCGGTCCTGGCAATCCCACATCCGGACCGTGACGCCTGCCGGGAGCCGCTCTGTGACCGGAGCCCGGGGCCGGCCGTCGCCTGTCCCCAGCGCTCTGAGCCCACGCCGGCGAGCGCAGACGACCGCTCTCTCCCCGCGTCTCCCCCGAGGTGAGCTCAGCTCTGTTTCCCGCGGGCGTCGGCGGGCCTGAGCCTGTCCGAGAGGGGGTGCAGATGCCTGCCGGGGGCCCACCGCACGCCCCGCTCTGCCCTCCCTGGTCTCGGTCAACCTGTGGGGTCAGCAGCGTGTTCCTGCCAAGCGCAGACCCCCATTTACAGTGAGAGCCCACCCCTGCCCAGGCGAGGCGTCCAGGGGGCGGCTGGCCTGGGGGCGGGCGCTCTGCCGGGGAGGCGCCTGCTCCCCGGGGGCCCGGCCACCTTGGGGGCGGAAGGTGAGAAGGGCCGTGGTGGTGCTGGGGGCGCTGAGCCAGGCGCTGGGACGCTTTGCTCACTGTCTGCTCCCCAGCTCAGAACGCCACCCTCTGGTCCATCCAGCCCCTGAATAAGCCGCTGGCTTCTCCTGGGGACAAACCATCGTCAAGACAAAGCCAAAGGCGTCTTCTCCGGCTGGCGGCCTTCCTCGGGTGCCCTGCCAGCCTGTCTGGGCCCCTCCCTGCCCGGCCGACCCTCCTCTCTTCCGAGGACCAAACGGCGCGAATCTGGGCGCCATCAGCAGGACATGACTGGCGATTAAGAATGTGGACTGTGCTTTAAGGAAATATAATTTTTTTCAGGAAAGTGAAAACAGATGAACTGATTTTGCCCCCCCATAATTGCATGTTCCTATAAATCTCTCTCTATTATTATTTGGTTGAACAATAAATGCACATTTTAGCCGCTAAACTGTACTGACTACGGAGGCTTAAGGAGCTGACCACTAGGCAGGTGACGTGACACTAGGAGACGTGGCGATGTTATCGCGTGGCCGCAAGCGGCACCCGGGCAGGGCTCACTGCGGAAAGGCTTTGAGGATGGCGTTCACCTCCTCGGCCACCGCCGTCAGCGCAAACTCGAACTGCTCCTGGGGGACGAGAGGAAAGAGAAGTGAGTGTGGCGCGTGGGGTCTCCCCACTGCGGCCTCGAGCTGCCCGGCGTCGCCCGCGGAAAGACGCCGTCGAGGAGCAGCGGGAACGGCCGCAGGCCGCTGCGGAAGGGACAGCAGCTTGGGTCTGCAGGACGAGGCCTAGAGCCGACGGCTCACGGCCGCTCTGATCACCGGGAGATGCTGCAGAGGCCCCGGTGCCCTGCCTGGCTCCCCCCGAGCCCAGCGGGACCCCCTCGACAGGAGGCGGCGGGGGGGGGGAGGTGGACGCAGCCACGTCCCTTCTTAGGGTCTCCTCGCTCAGAAACGTAAAGGCTGTGGCCCCGCGTTCTGGAACCCACCGCCCAGCCCCCACCCCACTCAGCTCCACTCGCCGAGAAACCTCATCTCGCTGCCCTCCAGCTCGGACCTGGGCGAGACATGCCCACCGCCAGGAGGCCTGCGCGGCCGGCGTAGCAACCGGGGGTCAGGGGTCGGGACGGCTGCTCCTGCCCTGGGCCCGGGCTCCGCGCAGAGACAGGCCCACCGTCCCGCCCGCCCCAGACCCCGTGTAGAGACGCCAGGGCGGCTCATGTGCTTTGCCGTCACAGCAATAACGCGAACCACCCCTGGGTGAAGGCCTCTGACTACGGCACAGAGACCTGACACCCGACGGTAAATACCCTTGAACCCAAATCCCAAAAGAACGACCCAGTCCCACTCTGAGCGGCCGGTAGGTGGCAGAAACAGCAGAAAGTCAGCCCAGCTTAGTGCCGGTTTGGGGACAGGAGCCGGTTTCTCGTTAGGGTCCCCCGAGCCGGTGCTGTTCCAGTGCAGAGCCTCTGCCGGCGGCCGCAGGCTCCGTGGGCGCTGGGGCTGCACTGGAAGAGCTGCCCGTGCCTCCCAGCGCCCGAGGCTCCGCGTGGAGGTCCCGCCCGTCCCGCGCAGACCGCCGTCGCCAGGACCGCGGCGCCCTTGGGAAGCCTCTGGCCACCGCTCTCAAGCGGATCTCTGCTCAGTGGGGGTGTTGTGTGCAGGACGCGGGTCCGAGGCTCTGGCGGGCACCCCAGGGTCTTGTGACGGCTCCAAAACGTGCTAAAATGGCCGGAGGCCCCTTGGGGACCCCACTGAGCAGACGCCGTGGCTGCTCACACGGGAGCTGCCTGCGAGGTCTCTCTGAAGGGAGAAGCGGACAGGCGCGGGCTCACTTACGAAACGGGACACCCGGACACCCAGCACCAGAGAAGGGAACTGTCTCATGGAAAGTGTCTAATAAGAAAGCCAACGTTTATGTGACCACATTAAGTGACAACGAGATGCAGGCCCACACCCACGTCTGCGCCACAGTCACTCAAACACTCCGGGCTCCCAGGGCAGCACGGGGAGGGGGCGGGGAGATGCAGGTGCATTTAAGCCGCGGCCGTGCTGACCGGGGGCTGGCTCCGCCGGGCCGGGGGCGTGGCTCAGGGCGCCTGCTGGCGGGGATGCCGTGGCTCCGGGCCGGTCGGCACGAGAGGGGCTTGTCGGCCGCCTTGCCCGGCATCTCAGAAGGTGCCGGCTGCTCACCCTGTCTCGGCTGGGGACTGTGTGTGGCCCGCATTTCGAGCAGTGCCACCCTAGCGAAGATGCCTCGACGGGGACTCCAGAAACAGGGAAGGACCAGCATTGAAGTCCTTTTTATTTTTTGTCTTTTTGCCTTTTATGTAGAGCCGCACCCGCAGCACATGGAGGTTCCCAGGCTAGGGTCTAACAGGAGCTGCAGCCGCCGGCCTTCGCCACAGCCACAGCAACGCGGGATCCGAGCCGCGTCTGAGACCTAACCTGCTGAGACACAATAGGAACTCCCGCTCTTGGCGACTTTAAGACAGAAGAAGTTCTGCTGGACCTAGGGCCGTGCCACCCTCGGCTCATCTCCGTGAGCCCACAGTCTGTTAGCTGTTCTGTGTTCAGCTCAAAAGAGGTTTGACTAAATGTGCCCAAAAGAACAGACCGTGGGCTTTCTCGTGGCTGTGGATTCACACCGCCTGGTGCCGTTTGTCCAAGGAAATTTCCTGTCTTTCTGCTGACTCGATCTTTAGGGAAAGTTCAGTTTCATGGGTGATGTTGGCCGGAGCAGCCATCGATTAAGACAGAAGAGGGGCTCTTAACGTGTTTACGGTTTCTTTGTACCCGAGATTCCAGGAGCTGTGATCGCACACACTTTGCAAGACCGTCTCAGACGCCACCCTGGCAGAGGTGACCGCGCCAGGACGTCAGGGTGCATCCTCTGCCAGTAGTGCCACCTTGCTACTTAGAGAAGCCAGATGGAAGCGGCCCTCTCGATATTGGGGACCCCCCCTCCAGGCAGGCCCGGGAGCCGCCCGTTCTGGATTCTCCCGGCCGCTGAATGGTGTGTGTCATGTGTTAGGGAATTCTTTCCCGTTTTGTCAAGAAGACCCGCCCTCGCAGTGATCTTGCCGAGACCAGTTCTGAGGCTGCCTGGACCCTGCGGGGGGGACGGACGGGCCTGCCCAGGAGGCGCCCGGATGCGAGCAGGGGAGAGACGGGCTTGAACTTGGGACCCAGACAGCGGGCGCGGCGGGCGTGGAAGGAAGGCAGGTGTGGCCAGAGACAGACTTAGCTTTTCTTTCTCGGTTACGAGATTCCCTGCTCTCCAGCTCTGAGCCGCATCAAGTTCTGAGGCTGCTTGTGGCCACGTGGGGCCCAGAACGTCCAGGACACTGAACCGACCCTGCATCTCCGGACCTGACCAGCCACCAACCAGGACTCGGTCAGTCCGGCGGGACGGACCTTCGTGGGTAGCAAACCTGTGGGCGTCTTGTCGCTTATCTCGTCAGCGGGTGCCGGACCACAGTCAGATGTGAGCACTTTCTCCTCAGATGACACCAAGTGCCCAGGGAGAAACAGCCACCGACCATCGGGGCACCCGGCGGCCACGCCCCGAGCCCAGGACCGCGCTCGCCAACCCAGTGAGACACGCGGCCGGGCCTCGACTGCTTCCGGGTCGCCCCACCCAAGACCCACACCCGGAACCCACGCGGGAGCGCCAGACAAACCCAAGCCAGAGACAGTCCCCAGAAAGAGCCAGACCCGGCCCGCCCTCAAGGCCACGGCCTGGTCTGCCAGTGGGGGCAAGGGGGACGTGGCCGCTGAGCGCCCTGCGGGCCAGACTTAGACGGGACCCTGTTCCAGAGCAAGCTTCCCGGGGGCAGGACGCGTCTGCGTGAGTCGGCAGCTTCCGGCCCCGGTGATCCTGGGCCACCTCAGCGTGACACTGCAAAGCCGTGCAGGGCACACAGGAGTTATTTATGTTACTTCTCCAAGTTTTTATGGGTCTAAAGTAATTTAAAACTTCAAAAACTCTAGGTAGGAGCTCCCACTGTGGCTCAGTACTAACGAACCCGACTAGTACCCATGAGGACACACGTTTGATCCCTGGCCTCACTCAGTGGGTTAAGGATCCGGCGTTGCCGTGAGCTGTGGTGTAGGTCCCAGACGCGGCTCAGATCTGGTGTTGCTGTGGCTGTGGTGTGGCCGGCGGCTGTAGCTCTGATTTGACCCTTAGCCTGGGGACTCCCATATGCCGCAGGTGCGGCCCTAAAAAGCAAGAAAAAAAGAAATTGAAGTAAACATACAGTGTGTGGTGACTTTCATATCAAGTCTCGTGACGTAAGGGCCTCGTGACAACCCCGCACGTTCTAGGGCCCAAAATAAAGGGGGGGGACAAGGGGCTGTTCGTGCCTGTCATCAAGCCCCTCCCCAACCCAGACGCGGGGAAGAGCAGGGGGGGAGCCAACTGGACGGGATCCTGACCGCTGAGCCTTCCTTTCGGTTCTGCTTAGAAGAGTCGAGATTCTACAGGAGAATTTTGTTTTGCCTCAATGCTCGGGGCTGACTTGAGCAACTCAGAACCAAACGGCTCATTAAGGTGTTTTCGTCTTTTGGTTTTTAGGGCCATACCCGCGGCACATGGAGGTTCCCAGGCCAGGGGTCGAATTGGAGCTGCAGTTGCCGGCCTGCACCACAGCCACAGCAATGGGGGATCCTTAACGCACTGAGCGAGGCCAGGGATCGAACTCGTGTCCTCACGGATCCTAGTGGGGTTCGTTCCCGCTGAGCCACGACGTGAGCTCCTCATATAAGGTGTTTAAAGAAACGGTCTTCAGCTCACAGGCTGCTCCTGGCTTCTTCCTTGCGCACAGCAGGTGCGGCGCTGAGACCGCTCTCGCTGCCCCTGGGCTCAGGCGCCGGCCAGCCCGTGCGAGTTCTCGCTGTGACCGACAGGGAGGGGGCATAGCACCTGCTCGCCCTGTGTGGGTGGGGGACGGTAAGACCCTGTGGCGGGGTGACCGGGCTGGGGTCCCGGAGTCATCACCCGCAGCACCTAAGCCCAGCCCAGCTCGAGTCGCAGGAGTCCTGCCGGTAAGCCAGCCTCTGCGGGTAAAGCTGCAGCCGTGCAAAGGCCCCTCTCCTCGCTGAGGGCTTCCGCTTGGGCGCCGGCAGCACGCGGGCATCCGGCCCACGCTGGGAAGGTAAGAGTCTGAATCTCGTGACAAAGCACACGTGGGAGCTTTCGCTGTTGGTCACAGACGTTTCCGGAACTTAAGGGAACTTGCTGCATGAGCCTGTGTCTAGCTCTGGTTAACCCGAGCTACCTGCACTCTCGTCTTTGCTCCTGGTGCTGCAGACGCGTTTGCAATAAACATGCGCTCGAGCTACTCAGGGGGTGTTCAGGGAGCCCAGCACACCCGGGGATGTCCTGGTGGCCGCCGTCCTGGTGGCCGAACATGGAGCCGGGAATACAGGAGGCAGGCGGACAGTTTCCTGATTGCAGAACATTCCACTCAAGGGTGCTGCCTCTGGAGTTCCCGCTGTGGAGCAGTGGGTTAAGGACCTGGCGTTGCTGCAGCTGCGGTGTGGGTCACAGCTCTGACTGGGATTTGACCCCTGGCCAGGGAACTTCCACGTGTGCCGTGGGTGTGGCCAAAAAAGCGAAGGTGCCGGCCTTTACAACCTCTGCCTATAAAACTGCAGGGCCCCCAACTCTGGCGCACGGCGAGTCCCCGGGACCTGCCACCCCGCCACAGCCGCTCAGGCTGAAACTTCGGGGCTGTGCAAGGCTGGGGGGAGTAGCCGGCCGGCCCAACCCTTGCTTGTCCGGAGAAAACCACCCGAGAAACACCCCCCGGCGCCCGCGTCCCGGGAGCCGCCGACGGTACCTTCGTCTGGACCATGCCCGGCCTCTGGTCCCTCAGGTGCTCCAGTGTGGCCGCGATGTCGATCTCCTTCGCTCCTGCAACACACACGAAGGGCGCTGAGGTCAGACACAGACAACCAGCTCCACTGACCCTCGCGGGCCGCCGGGTCCCCTCTGAGCCAAGAGGCCAGCTGAGATGGACTGTCACCCCTGAACCAGCATCGGTGCTTTCAGCGTTCGAGGTGGCTTTCGTCGGTGGCTGGGCTGGAAAACTCTTACCAGACGCCGTGTGGAGACTTACCCACAGGGGCCAGCACCTTCTGAGACTAAGGCTTTATGCTTTTCATTTGGGGCGGTGGCCTTTTCAAGAATGTTCTAAACCACAGAAAGTAGCATGTAAGTTTTGGTTTCTACTGCATGGGACTTTTATTTAGAGAAATGAGATAATGCATATGTATGACTGTTGGCGTTTGGACGCTGAGCTGCCTGCCTTTCAGGAGCGAGTGTCCGCGTGTTAAGAAGCGGTGAGGAAGCCTAGAGGTCAGGCTTGGCCAGGAGCCCCTCCTAGAGATGCGGCCATAGAAGTGATGCTGTTTGAGTTTACAGCACAGGGAACTGTGTGTGGCTGGTTGGCTGGTTGTACAACAGACATTTTAGAAAATACTGTAAATCAACTACATTTTAATTTAGAAATGTAAAAAAAGTAACTTTATCACGAATTCTTGTTTTGCACTTTGCTAGGTCCTCTGGCTGATGGACGAGAGGACTGGGTCCCAAGCTGCTGGGTTCAGAGGTGGAGCCCTTTCTGCCTGCAGGGGTTGTGCCCGGCGCGGGGGGCCTGGGGGAGGCGCCCTCGGAGCGGCCAGTGCGACCCTCAGGCCCTGCACAGGTGGCTCGTCCTTGTCCTGAGAGCAGGTGGTGGTGTTCACTGGTCCCAGGCCTGGAGGAGAGGCGGGGCCGGCGGGCGCCCCCACGGCGTCTTGACCCAGTGCGCACAGCACTGCCCTTGGCCGTGGGGCTGGGAGGGGCTTGGGCCCTTGGAGGCCTGAGTCCCGCTGGACATCCTCGGAGGGAGGCTGCGGGCAGCCAGCGCCGTTTTCCGAGTGGCAGGTTGAGACGGGCTTCGGGGCTGTGGCTGCCAGCGAGGGCAGGAGGGTGAATGGGGCCCGAGTCTCAGAGAGGGCGCGGCTGGCGGCTGGCGAGGGTGGGGCTGCGGGAGGAGGCGCGATCCAAGCAGACGTCGCACCTGCAGGAGGCCAACTGCGATCGTGTCGCGAGTCTGGAATAAGCCCAGGAGGCAGGGTCTGGCTGATCCCGCTTGGCCAGCACGGCGGCCGTCCCAGGGCCCAGGCCGCGGGGACAGTGCTGGCAGCCTCGGCGATGCACGTGGTCCCGCTGGGTACAGGAACCCCGGGTCCCCCTACTCGTACCAGAGCCTTTCTAGGATGTCTTTCTCGCGAGGGTCCTGGCTGAGAAACATCCAGGCCAGAGACAGGGCTCCCGGGCAGGGCTGGCGGCTTCTGTGCGCTGCGAGGCCACGGGAAGAACAGTCTTGCTTCAGGGGGTGCCCGTGACTCTGGGTCGGTCTGCGACAGTGGCTGGGTGAGTGGACCCCGCCCGGTCCACAGACCGTGGGCCCAGCAGCCCCCCAGTGGCTTCCTCATCTTCCCAAAGGAACCCCAAAGCGGGCTTCTCCAAACACGGGGCTGCCTCAGTCCTGCGTGGAGCGTGTGTCCCTGAGGCGGCGTTTCGTCCCCAGCCCCAAGTTCCCGTCTCACCAGGAACACGGGCGCCTGCTCGGGGCTGCCCCTCCGCGCAGAGCTCCTGCGGCAGGTCGGCTTCGAGCGCGAGGAGGCCCCAGGGCGCAGGATGCAGACACCTTATCTGGGAGCATCCCGGGCGGGTGCCAGGCCCCAGCGGGGGGCAGAGCCCTCCCTAAAGGGCCTTGTGGGGACCCGAGGAGACCGCACGCCGTGACCCCGGAGGCTCGGGAAGCACGAGGTTCCGTACCGCGGCCACACCGGCGGGGACACAGCCCCCCCGGGAGAAGAGCCCACGGAGCAGCCAGGCCGCTCTGCCCGGCTTCCACCGCTGCCCACAGTCCCTGGAGAGGCGGGCGTGGAGCAGGGCCTGATCCCAGCCAGGGGAGGCCCTAGTCCTTCAAGACGGAACTGAGGGGTCCACGCGGGCACGGACTGAGAGCCCCTCTCTTTAAGGTTGCTCAGGCCACTGTCTTCAGTCTCTGCAACTGCCTTTAAGGACCCAGAACCAGCACCCATCACCCCCACCCCCATCGCTCCCGGGAGGTGGCCGTGGAAGGACTCTGTGCAGGGCTGGGGGGCATGTGTACCCCAGCGGCGGGGCCTGGGGGGACAGCCTCTCCCTGGCGGCTACACGGGGAGGGGGTCCGGCCACCGCGAGCCCTCTGATCAGATGCCACGGACCACTCTGCTCTCCTCTGACACCCTCGGGGGGCTGTCGAGACAGCAGGCCAGAAAAAGGAGGCGGCCAGTCTCCTTAGGTTCTCCCTAGACAAGGGGCTTAAAGTAGGAAACACCACGGGGATGAGAGCTCAGAGTCCCGCGTAGCCTGAAACCAAAGCGCAAAGAGGAGGAGATCAAATTAGTGCTTACAGATGCACAGCCCTGAGAAGCGAGAGGTCGTGGCTTCATCGGGGAGACTCAGTGCCTGACGTGCCGCTGGGCCTCCCTGGGCGTCAGGGTGAGGAGTGACTGTTAAGTGAGGCGGGGGAGAGAGAGGTTTTAACAGGACGTACAGGCACGACCTTTCACGAGGGCTGAGCAGGGTCAGTGCCCGCCGTCCAGCGACCGAGCGTCCCGGTGAGCTCGGGGGCGGGAAACACAGTCTGTTTATAAAACAGCCGCGGCGGGGGGGGGGGGGGGCGCGCAGGTGTCCCTGGTCACTTTCTAAAGGGCTTTACTGAACGTAAAAGGATTTATTTACCCCCGCCCAATACCTAGGAAGCTTCCTCTAGTGCAACCAAAACAGGATTCTCGCTTCACAAACGCCATTTTGCGGAGCCCACGTTCAGGTCCAGGCCAACAGACAGACGGGGTCCATCGCGCAGGTCAAAAAGCATGTGACAGCGAGTGGCTTCAGAGAAGAGGCCTGGACCCCAAAGCATGAATGGCCCTGGAGGTTTGGGGAGCAGGAGAGGCTCTGAAGGCAGCCCCCCGTTTCAGCTAGGACCTGCCACACTGAGCCATGCGCTCCCGGGCCCCTGCAGGATCAGAACACGGGGGCGCTGGGGTCGGGGGCCGGCTGGGGCCTCACAGACTGAGGCCACTTGTTACCCCCGGTTTTTTCCTTTTTAGGGCGGCGCCCACGGCATATGGAAGTCTTGGGCTAGGAGTCGAATTGGAGCTGCAGCTGCCGGCCTACACCACAGCCACAGCAGTGCAGGCTCCTTAACCCACTGAGCGAGGCCGGGGATCGAACCTGCCTCCTCACAGAGACAGCGTTGGCGCTCGATCTGCTGAGCCACAGTGGGAACTCCTCTCGTGACCCCTGAACCGGGGAACGCGTCCTCCGGGGGGTTGACCCTCGGTCGCTACAAATCCTGCAGTGAGGGCCCTCCGGCCCCTGCTCGCTGCCGTGGCCCCCGAGTCTGTTTCTGGTTCAGAACGCGGGCGTGCGGCCGGCTCCGGCCGGGCCGGGGCCGGTGCTGCTCAGCTGATCTCTTTCTGGTTCAGAACGCGGGCGTGCGGCCGGGCCGGGGCCGGTGCTGCTCAGCTGATGGCAGCTCTGGGGCCCAGTTCTGCAAAGTCCTCGAACCCGCGCCTCCCGCTCTGGTGAAAAGAGGAGCAGGGGTCCAGAGGCCTCAGGAAGGCCTGCCACAGAATGTTCCAGCACAAATCCACGTGACTGTGGCCGGACTGACCAGGAGGGTCCCCAGTGCAGTGACAGAGGCCTGGCCCTTGGCACTCTGCCTGCCCGGAAAGCACGGCCGTTCCATCAGAGCACGGCCCTGAGGACGGGGCCTGCGGGGGGCACCGCGGACCACGGCTGCTGTGTGGTTCAGAGAGGGCCCCGGTAAGGGCCGCTTAGGGTGTTTTCCGGGAACTATGGTCCCCTCCTGTCTCGTTTCTCCCCATAGGCCCACTCTGTCTTTGGTGTCACCCGGGCCGGGGCCCCACCCCAGCAGAGCTGCCGCGCCCCCAGGAGTCTCAGTTTCAACTGCCCGGTAAACAGACAGGGAAGAAACAGCCACCTGTCCCTGATGGGACAATTTCTGCAACCGAAAGACCCCTGCCCCCCGTTCTGGACGCGCTTGTCAGCCCAAAACCCGCCTGAGCCGAGGACGGGCGTCCGCAGAACCCTTCCTGCGGGACCTTCAGGTCCGTCGCCCCAAGTCCCTGCTCTCTGCAGCCTCCCCTCCCTCTCGTCCGCGGAAGAGCCGGTCCCGGCACAGAGGAGACACATCCGACTAAGAACCCTGAGGTTGCGGGTTTGATCCCTGGCCCTGCTCAGTGGATTAAGGATCTGGTGTTGCCATGAGCTGTGGTGTAGGTCGCAGATGCGGCTCAGATCCTGCCTTGCTGTGGCTGTGGTGTAGGCCAGCAGCTGTAGCTCCGATTTTGACTCCTAGCCTGGAAACCTCCATATGCTGCGGGTGCGGCCCAAAAATGCAAAAAGAAAGAAAGAAAGAAAAACCCACAGTGAGATACTGCTTCACACCCACGAGGACAGCTGCTATCAAAACTCCAGAAAATTACAAGTATTGAGGGGGATGTGGAGAAACTGAAGCCCTGGGGCACTGTTGGGGAACAGAAAATGGTGCAGCCACTATGGAAAACAGCATGGGGGTTCCTCAAAAATTTACACATAAGCCACCGTGCCATCCAGCAATTCCACTCTGGGCGTACAACCCAAAAGAACCGGAAGCAGAAACCCAAAAGACAGGTGCACACTCGTGATTGCAGCGCATTATTTCAGCAGCTAAAGGGGTCCACGGAGGGATAACGGACAAAGCAAACGGGGTGCATCTGTGCGGCGGCGTCTTAACCCTGCGGGGGGAGCCGCTGTGGGCATCGGCCTTGGGGACGTGGTGCCGAGCGACCGAAGTCAGACCCGGAAGGACCAACACTGTGCGATTCCGCTCGGCTGAGGTCCTGGAGGACTGGGGCTCACGGTGAAAGCAGACAGGGCGAGGCCGCACACCTCCTTCCTGGAGGAGGTGCTTATCGACGGCACTGCGGGAGAGGCGGGCAGTGACACGGGCCAGCTGCAGGGGATGGAAACGGGTGCTGGTCAGCTGGCCATGCGGCAGGGGACATCCGTTCACGCTCCCGAGCCGAGGTCGCTTAGGAACGAACTCCCAGCCGACCTTCGCTTTGAAGGCATCTCCCGGCAACCTGCTGGCCGGGGCTGTGAGCACAGGTGAAAAGTCCCGGCCCGGCAGCTCCTGCCAAAGAAAAGCAAGGGGCCTCCCGGGAGGGCCGGGGCCGGACGCCCAGCTCCCAGAGGCGTGCGTTCTGCCGTGGCGTCTGGGTGAGTGACGCTCGGCCAGCAAGGCCACCAGCCCGGGGGGACCCAGCAGATGTGACCCTTGGGGACCCCAGCTTCGGCCTCTGCACTCCTTTAACAGATTGTGGTGAATGTGGCGCTCCCTGGCAAAGAGACGCCACGGACAAAAACATACAAGCACAAAACTTAGTAAATATCTCAGCTGCAAAAGCAGTGTTACTGCGTGTGAGCCAAGTCCTCAGTGCGAGAAATCAGCTCCCAAACACGGGTTCTGACCCAGAAATTCATGACGAGTTAGAAACGCGTTCACAGCCATGGGAAAAACGTGCCAGAGAATTTTACAGCTGACACCGACTTTCCCGCCACAAAACCCGGGCAGAGCAACGGCCCCCACTCAGATTTCCAGCCGCATCGCTGTCTGTGTGCTCACAGCCAGACAGCGCAGAAAGGACGTGAATTGTCCCCGGTTTACTCTCTGAGGCTCCCAGACGCCACCGCAGGCCTTAATCCCCGAAAGCCTGTGTGAGGGGCCGAGGGCCAGGCTGAGGCCGCAGCCGGCCGGCTGAGTGCTCCGGGCTGGCCTCCTGGCCAAGGGGCCGGCGAGCGGGACGCTTGGGGGAGGCATTCTTTGGTTCTCCTGCAATTCATTCCTTTTAAGAAAAGGAAGCGGGAAGAAAGGTTTCGTGTGCAGGCCTTGGGCCTTTGATCATTTGATGAACGCAGGGCCGGCAGCGCGGGCCTCCAGCTTCTCAGGCCAGACAAAGGCGGGCTCGGCCACTCGGGCCCCGCCAGCCTGGGCCAGAACAAAACCCCAGCAGCCTCTTGCTGGGGTGGCCTGGGAAAGGCCCACCTCGCCGGCGGAGGCCCCCTGCCCTTTGATCGCCCCCGAGACCGCGGCCTGGGCCCCAGGTCAGGGGCTTTCACACAGCAGACCTCCCGGGCAGAGGGGAGCAGGTCAGGAGCAGGAGGGGGCGGCCGGTCGCAGGAAGGGCCGGAGCCCGCCCTCCCGGCCGGTTGCACCCGGCTGGGCTCGCACTGCTGCAGAAGCAGACGTGACGGGCACCACGGGGCTGGGGGCCGGGCCTGCCCGCAGCGTTGGCGCCCCTACTTCCCCCTGAGCTGACCCGCGCCCTCAGCCGGGTGCTGCGCATGGCGAGCCCAGGCCCCCCGAACACCAGGAAGGCGGCGCGCCCACCGGCCGAGGGCTCCTTTCCTTCGGCCGAGCCGGGCTCTGCATGCCGTGTGCCCAGCAGGCTGCCGGGTCACGCTGCTCACAGAGGGGTCACGTCCATTGTGAGACGTGTGTCCGCTGCTTTAAGAGAAAAGAAACGGTGTGTGTGACAGCAGTGGGGGGGCAGTGACCAGGGAGGAAACGCGAATTCCACGAAGGGCTCCGAGCCCGTGGCCACGCACTTTGCAAACGAAGAGCCAGGCATAGGAGTTGTGACACTGCGGCCCTAACAGGGAACGAACGACCCCTGGACTAAAAAGGTTAGGTTTGTTGATTGAAGACCAAAACGCGTTCGGAAGGCAGCACAGGAGCCTCTGCGTTGCGCCTCGTTGTTTCTCTGTCTGCACGGCACCGGCTCCAGGCTACTTCAGAGGCGTAAAACAGTCTCTGTGGTGGGAGCCTGGCTGCACTCTCCCCGGCCCCCAGCAGGGAGCCTGCGGCGTGCAGCGGGCCAGCCCTGGGCCCCGGTTAGTCCTGCGGCGACCAGCTGTAGGGCTGGTACCTTGCTCAAACCCTCTGGTCCTTGCAGGGAACGCAGAGCAACCGTTTTATCTTCACGCATCTGCATCCTTGGGCTAAAGATGTGTTCCAGCGTCCCCCTTTTTTCTTTCAATGAGGAGAAAACGGAGTAAGAGAAATGCCTACTTCAGAGTGGCTGGCATTCGTGTGTCTACTATTACTGCCGGGCGAAGCACGAAGCGTGGGGGTTCTGGGGAGGGTACCCTAGCTGGGAACACGTGTGTGGGTGCGTGTGCATGTGCATGTGCGTGCACCCCGATGTGGAGAAGACGATGTCTTCGTGGTGGGAGGGAGACCTGAAGTGTCATCCTTCCCAGCCCTTCCCTCCCAAGGCCCCTGAGAGGCTGACAGGCACCCTGAGGACAAGGAAGAGCCTTTTCAGGTGGGTTCAGGGACCAGCGGGATCTGGGGTCCGTGCTGAAGAGTGCGTGGTTCTCCCACAGGCAGGCCCCGAGGGGGTCCTCTCCCAGGTGAAGGGAGGGCTCACGGCTCGCTCTGCGGCCACACGCGGAGAGGGGACAGCTGGGCTCAGCCCCTGCGCTCTCACGGGGTAAACCGCGCCCGCACATGGCGCTCCAGACACAGGCAAAAGGCCCGGGACCATGGAGAGCGGCCCATCGGCCAACAGGATGTTACAAAAGTGACCCATTTTCGAGACTATCCCTAGCAGGGACTTCAGGTGGCTCTGAAACGAAACCTAAATTTTGCAAACGTTGAAAGAGCAGGGGAGGATTTGCTGAAAGGTGCCCTGAGCTGCTGCGGCACTGAACCATCCAGGCCGCTTCTCCTGAACTGGGGTGCTAACACACGCCGTTCTCGGCCAGCCTTTACCCGTCACCTGCTATGCGCTGAGCCCAGCGTGCGACCCTGGGCAGAGGTGGTGACACAGAAGGAACCTCAGAAATGCGCGCTTGCTGCAAACAGCTTTCCTAGGATTCAGGACAGGGACAACAGGCTGATTCTCCCCAAGGCTTTCCGTGACTAGTGCGCCGCGGTTGCCATGGCAACGCCGTCTGCTCCACAACAAAGCCGCGCTCGGAGCCTTACCTTTGGCCATCTTATTGAGAACCATGTCGATCAGAACGTAGGTGCCGCTCCTGCCCGCGCCGTCACTGTCAACACAAGGAGAGAGATGAGAGGCGCTGGCCCTGCCGTCCCCACTCCCCAACACCTTCCCTGTGCTCAAGGGGGGCCCCCAGAGGGCAGGGGGGCGGGGCACGGGAGAGGAGGGGAAAGAGTGGGGCGAGGGGGACAGGGCGGGGGTGGGGAGGAGGCGGGAGGAGGGGGGAGGCGGAGGAGAAGGGGGAGCTCCAGCCCAGAGCTAAGAGCGGACCAGCTACGGTGCCTGTGTTGATTTGTTCCATTCTTCCTTTTTTCTCCCCTCTTTGGTCAAAGATGCAGCAAATTTTGTCAGGAAAAAAACACAATGAAATAAAATGCCTGGCAGTGTCAGAGTTGATGGCGTTTGCATTCACAGTGTCTGTAAGAGGCCGGCTGTGAGCTGCGCAGGACGGAGGAGGACGAGGGCCGGGCGCAGGTCTCAGGCACATCCATGCTCCTTGGGGGCCGGTCCCTTCCTGCCCCCATTCATCAGAGGGTTCTTTCATCTCTTCCTCGTTCCCCAGCTACGACTGGAATATTTATCATCTGGCCCAGAGTTTTGAAAAGGTTTTGAATTGTGGCTTAGCATCAGCAAATGACAGAAAAGGAGAGCCTTCCCTGGGCGGAGAGAGGCCCTGGCACGCGGCGTCCCCGAGGTCAGGCAGGGCGTCCCCCGTGCCCAGCAGCGGCTTGGAGTAAGTGGGGGCTTTGGCATTTGTACTCCCGGCAAACCAACCGACTTAAGGGGAAAACAAGTTTCTAGTCTCTGGACTTCAGAAGCTGTGTGGCCACACGAGTGAGCTTTCAATTTCTGACCCGAAGGCTGGCTGGCCGGCCGGGGACCCGCTGGGCCGGCAGGGAGTCTCTTCCCAGCGAGGAGCCACCGAGTTTGGCCTCAGCAGGTTTCCCAAACAAATGGCTGAAAACGCCTTGGCTGGAAAGGGAGCGATTCCACACCGCGCTCCCGTCCGCCTGTGCCGCGGGGGCGAGGACCAGCCACGCCAGAGCCGCCCCCCTGCGCCGCCGTGTCGCGGCACGACCGCCGCGCTGCAGGGCCATCCTCCGTCCTCGCTCAGGGGACGAGGTGCGCCGCCCACCTTCCGAGGGTGTGGCGCACGCTCTGCTCTCGTCGTCCTCACACGCACGCGGCTGTACACACAGCTGCACACGCAGACACACGCAGCCGCACACATTCACACACGCACACACTCGTGCAGATGCACACGCAGACACACGTCCTCAGACACGCACGCACGCACACTGCCTGACTGAACGGACACACTTGCTGTTTCGTCTCTGCAGTCCAGTTTCCTTTTCATCCCAGGCAGAAAGGAACACGACATAACGACAGTTCTAGAAAATGCAGTGGACTTTTTCACCAAAACAGCGGGTATGAAGCCCAGGGAAGGGCCTGCCCTCCGAGGGAGTTTTCCTGGAGTGGGTGTCTTCTTCCTGGTGGTGCCACTTTTTGGGGTGCAAGCCATTGAATTTTCACCCAAAGGTCACTCCTTGTAACCAGTCCTGGCCCCAAGCGTTTGTCAGCCTCTGCACAGGGTCCCAAGGGTCTGCCCAGCGCCGGAGCTGAGACCAGCCACACGCCAAACGCGCTGTCTCAGAGCCCGGTGAGGGTTTAAGAGAACATTAAGTGTAAATCCTTGTTTTCCTTCAGAAGTACCAGTTAGATGAGTTATAAGGCATTTAGGCAGCTCAGCTCCTAGGGTTAGCGGTATCTACTCTGGAGGCAGTGACCATGTCTTAATCCAGGTAAAAGTTGTACTTGCCTGCAGTGGACAATAATTGGACAAGAACGGCCCCTGTAGCACTTGTTTACTTTTCTGAAATAAAGAGAGACACAGATGTCATGATTATATTCCACGACTCCTGGAGCTGTCACCCAACACAACTCATATAAGCCAAAGCATTGACGTCACTTTGCAAGAGCCTGTTTTGACAAAGAAAATCCAAGTTACACACACATTTTCTAAGATTTATTTTTCTTTTCAACATTAAATTATTAAGCAGAGCTTTGAAAACAGTGCTTCCCTTTTCACAATTTTCTTTTTCCCTTTACAAGTGTGAACTCGGGCCTGCGGTCGAAGGAGCCGTCGGCCCGCCCCTCACCCCCGCCCTCCTGGTTCTCCTGTCGCTCCGGTGACAGGTCTAGATTCTCCACCAAAATTTTTGAGTTCTACAGTTTACACTCCAAATCTCTTACAGCCCAGACATCACACTGGGGGGAACGTCACCGCGGGGTCTCAGTCAGCGTCTCAGAGGCCCTTCCTCACCTGCCGGTTTTGTGGGGAGAGCCAAATCTCGGAGAAACCTCAGCTAAGGCCGGGGCACGTCCGCCCATTTTTATAAATTTGGTTGTTTCACACAACTCTGTTGTGCAGGTCTGAGACCAGAATTTGTGAAAATTAACTAAGCATCCATCGAGCCTGAGTAACCAGGCCCTAAACCAAAGCAGAGCACTGGTCAAAACTCACTGTTTAAGCTGAAATTGTTTGCGATTCAGTGAAGAAAGTAAACACGTTTATAAAGTCTATCAAAGTCCTCAGTAAAATATTTCTAAAGAAAGAAAATTGAAGACAGAATTCTGGTTAATTGGAAGGAAAAATGTGTGAAGGGGTGTGTTCTAAGATGGGCTGTGTGGATTTCTAAGATATAAGACAGGAAGTAAAAGTTTAACGAGAACGGCAGTGGGGAGAAATCTTGTTCTTCTTGCTGGAAATGGGAAAACGTCACATTTCTCTGCAAAGGCTGGTCTGCTCTCACGGAAGAGCCAGCTGGAAGTGCAAGTTCACCCAGCGGCTCTTCCGCTCCAAAGCCCTAAGAGGGTGCTGGGTGGGAGGAGGTGGGGGGGGCAGTGCGGATGACAGGTGCTTTCTAAGGAGCCGCCTCCCCGAGGACCACGAGGGGAGAGGAGCCGGCCGCAGAGCCGGTAAGGTGCAGTCAGAGCCGACCATGCCTGTGGCTGCCCCGGCCGAGACGCAGCGTCGAGGCTGCGGCCTCCGGGAGTGAGACCCAGACCCAGGTGTGACGGGCTGTGCCCCCGGCCACATCGCGGTTTCTGCTGGGGCCTCTCCCTGCGTCGGCCTGCACCCCAGCAGGAACTTCGGCGGAGGTGGCGGGGGAAATGGGAGCTGATTAGAGTCAGGGGCACGTCTGTGCCGGGAGGGCTTGAACCTTCTCGGCCCTTCAGGAATAAAACAGATTGGAAAATAGACGCACTCCTCCTCCTTCTAAAACCTCCCGCTCTCGACTCAGGTTGTCAAGGCAACGTGAGCTCCAGCTCCGACAAAATAGATGCCAGACCCTAAGGACATGCCTCAAGTGTGCGCGACGGGAGCCCACAGCTCAGCAAAGGCTGTGCGTACATGTGTGTGCGCGCGCGCGCGTGTGTGTGCATGTGTGTGTGTGTGTGCATGTGCTGTATCCGGGCGTGTGTGAACACACCGTGCATGCGTGTGCATGTGTGTCAGTGTCCATGTGTGTGTGCATGCGTGTGCCCACGTGCATGTGTGTGTCTGTGTGCGTGTGTCCACATGCATGTGAGTGTGTGTGCGTGTGCGTTCATGTGCACAGTGCAGAATGGAGCAGCTCACCCGTGGGACCGCAGCTGGGTGGCTCTACTTTACAGGCTTTGCACCTTAAAGCAGAACGTCCTCCCAGCGCCCCTTGGTCACCGGGAGCTCCAGGCGGGGACCGCCCCAGCCCCGCCCCTCCATCACTCTGTTCTAGTTCCTACCTTCCCGTCTGAATTTCTACACAACTTTTGGTCAATGGCCAAGTTTTGCTCACTTTTCTCCTGAGGCGACCAAGCACAAAAAAGGTTCATTAAGAAAGAAACATGACAGCCAGACACCGTTCTTTACGCTGTGCTGGTCTGGGCAGCAGCGATACGGGGAGTCCGCGGACCAGCGGTGCCCTACATACAGTTGGCCCGGCCCCTCTGGCAAAGCGCGGTTCGAATAACCTCCCTGGCTGAGAGATGCTGCTGAAGAGCCACTAACCGGCTACTTTGGCTGCGACTTGCTTCTCCACTCCTGCAATTCTTGCCTCTATTTTAGGATCCATTTCAAATGTTATTTTCTCCAGCGTGTGGTGCCTGGTTTCCTCGGCAGGACCTGGGAAGGGTTCACTGCGATTCTGATACCCACGCCAGCCCTGCCCTGTGTCAGCCCTATTTACAAACGGCCCCAGTCCAGGAGATGTGGAGCAGAAACGCAGCCTGCTGCGTGGTTTAGAAATCTTATTTAGAGAGAACCAGGGTGTGTGCTGTCGCCACGTGAAACATCCTGAGGAGAAGGGCAGAGACGTCCCGAGGTCCACAGAAGCGGTCGTCTGGTCGGCCCCAGAGAGAGACACGGGTTATGGCGAAGGTGAGCAGTGCCCAGCCGTCTGGTGCTACTGTACTAGATAGAACCGACCATCTGTAAGCAAGAGGCTGCAGACATTGAGAATGGCTGTCACACAGACTTCAGCAGGAGGAGTCCCTGAGAAGGAAGGATTAGTGATACAAACCAACCCACGGGTCACTGAGCGAGAAGGAGCCGCCATGCGCCCGACAGCCAGCAAAGGTCAGAGGTCGTTAGAGGCTCAGAAAGGGGCTTCCCCCACTGTCCCTGTAGCACAGTCACAGTTTCCAATGATCACTTTTGTGACTATGCAACTGGGCTCATATTACTAGCTGCAACATCACAAAAATGACACTGGCCACCGCTAGTTAGCTGGCAAAGTAAGGCTTTGTCCATCTTACAGGGAGCAGCGCTGGCGAATGTCATTGCAAAGAGACGTGAGAGGAACAGACAGAGGGAGAGAAAGCTTCTAGAGCAAAGCCTCACATGTGATGCTAATTATCTCTTAGCTTAGCAGCTTCTCTTTAAAGTGTAAATCTGCTCCCTCTGGGCGCCAGAAATATTTAATTACACATCTCAGTCTCTGACGAACACGCTAGGCCGGGGCGGGAACGGATGCTGGTCTATTGTGCAGTGGAGGCCCCGCGGCCCTGAGTGACCAGTGTCTTCAGAAGCGTCTTTCCTTCCGACGGCTGACACCTGGGCGCCACTTGACACAGAAAATCACGAAGCAGCGGTCCGTGTCTAAGCGTGACCCGCTCTGAGCAGGAATCGCAGCCCCGGCCACCAAGGGGGCAAGACGCTCTGTCTCTGCTGAGATGCTCCAACGGGCCTGGGGCTCGCCCCCTTCTCCACGCGCCATCTCCTCGACTCCGGGAAGGGAATGGGAGGGCTGGCTGCGTCCTGCCCAGCCCCATACGTGGGTACGGAGGTGGGGCGAACCCGCACGCCGAGATGTGCCCACACGCCGCGTGAGCATAAAGATGGGCCGGAGGGACGGCTGCCTGTAGCTACGTCCGTGTTGCCAATAACGACTACTGTCTGAGGGCGCTCTCTCGGGAAACGTGCCCTAGGTAAGCTTTTTGGAAATGACTTTGTATAAAGAAACGTCACGAAGGACCAGGCAATCGGATGGGCTGGGAGGAACTTTCCAGGTGCGGCCAGGACTCTGTGCGGCGAGCGCCCCCTGCCTTCCGGGGTGTGTGCGTGTGAGCACATGACGGGTGTGCCCACGTGCGCCCGCGTGCACATGTCTCTGCCGGGCTGCTTTCACAGGCTATGTGATATAAAGAACTACTCAAATCGGGTTGTTTTTCAAAGCAGACTAAAAGGCAAAAGAAATGGTTCCAGAATAATTTTCAGAACCTGTCACATGCACATTCAAGACACCCAGACATATACGCCTGAGCCCCATCTTCACGACGACACTCCAGTTACGTAACTGCAACCTGTTCTGATAGAAATCACTTTAAGAGCACGTGCAATTATTATTATTATTATTATTTGCTTTTTATTTTTAGTGCCGCACCCATGACATACGGATGTTCCCAGGCTAGGGGTCGCATCGGAGCTGCAGCTGCTGGCCTTCACCACAGCCACAGCAACACAGGACCGAGCCGTGTCTGCAGCCTACACCACAGCTCATGGCAACACTGGATCCTTAACCTACTGAGGGAGGCCAGGGATCAAACCTGCAACCTCATGGTTGCTGGTCGGGTTTGTTTCCGTTGCACCTCGACGGGGACTCCAGCACGCGCAGTTAAAGTGGACCGAAGGCCTTGCTGTCTTTAGTCCCCGGTTCCTTGTTGGGCCATCACCCATGTTCCACACTCGGTGAGCTTCCGATCGGCTGCACGGAGAGAGGCTCTCTCACGCTCGGAATCTGGTTACGGATGCCCGTCAGTGCCTTCGCTTTCTCGGAAGCGGTTTATTCATTTTCTGCCGTTACACAGCCAGTGTTGACGAGCGGTTATTGCCAAATCGGATGCCCAATGCTTGTCTTAAATTCGGCTTTTCTTGTTGCATTGTCACTCTCTTCCTAGCATTAATCCCTCCGGTTCAATAAATACACTTTAAAACAAGCCAGCCCCATGGGTGCCTAGCTGACTAGAGTGTGAACGAAAGACTCGATGTTTTAAAACCGTCAGCACCACACAGACACGGACACGTGCAGGCGCTCATCTCAGAATCCGGGCCCAAGTCTCACGACCGCATCCCGCCAGGCGAGTCTCCAAGAAAACCCGGGTTTTCTTCATCCATGTCCTGTAAAACGCATGCGCCGGGACCCTGCCCCACCGAAGGGTCACAACCGTGTCTCTGGGATTCCGAGACACCTGTTTCCCACTCGCATTTTAACGTCTGACCTAGAACAGCCCTGCAGTTAGTACGTGGGGAACTGTAGCTCTCCCGCCCCCAAACCCAAAGTATCTGCAAGATGCAAACATGAGACAGACGGCAGGTCTCACAGCAGCGCCACCTGGACGCGGGGCCCCGGGGCAAGCCGCCCTCCCCCGTCTCTGCGTCCACGCGCTGGCCGCGGCCCCTGCTGGCGGCTGCGGGCTTTACCTGCGGAAATCCAGGAGGGACCTCGCGGAGGCAGGCACGCCCTGGTCATACCAGCTCAGGAAGTGGAACTGCGTCACGGTGCGCGTCTCGCCCGTCTGCAGGTTCTTCAGGTAGAAGCTCCTCACGAGAAAGTCCTCGCACCAGATGTGCTCAGAGACCAGATTCACCTGGGGGGAGACAGCGGCCGGGCGGGGCGGGGGTCGGCTGGGGACCGGCTGGGCCAGCGCCGGCCACCGCGGAGCGGGGGAACCACGAGGCGCGCAGGGCCGTGGCCGGCAGGCCCACCGACCGCCCTTCCAGCCTTCACGGGTCTACACGGACATCACCCGGCTTTATGTGTGTGCTTTATGTCAGCCGGGGCACGGCGGTCAAACCAGGCGAAAACAAACGTGTTCTAACCCAAACTACTCCAGTCTGGTCTTTTCTAAAGCCATATAAACCTTCAAGAAAATCACCAGTGGAAAATGATACCTTTGAGCAAAAACCCCCATGGGGGGGCCACTCTCACGAGAATTTCATCAGAGAGGCACCGCCTGGCTACAGAAAAGGAAACCAAAGAGTTCGCACAGCCGTTTTGGGGCCCTGAGCTGTGAAAGCCCAGTGCAGGGACCCCAAGGCCACGGCCGACTCGGGGTCAGGTCCCGTGTCTCTCACGGCGACCTGCTGTGGGCCTCGGGCACCACGACTAGTTTTAATGCCAGACAGGCCCAAGGCCGCACGCTGGCACCACTTTAACCGCTCAAGAAGGCCAAGAGTCAGGCCTTGGAAATGAACCTGTCGGCAGGCGAACCCCCAGATAAAAAGGCCAACCATGTGGACGGGCCCGGGGGTGGTGGGAGCCAGCCTACAGACAGGTTGCTGAGGACAAGGGTCATCGGGGGCTCCTTCCTGAGAATGGACACCTTAGAGGCCGCTATCCGGAACCGGGTTCACGAGTCCACCAGTGAGCTCATGCTGCGGGTCCTTTCTGTTCGAATTGGATTCAGAAAATTTTTAAAATGAAAACCGTTTCTGCCAGAGTCACCATGGCACAGTGTCTGCAGGGTCTGGGTGTCTGCTGACCACGGGTCTGGGACACCTGCTAAGCGGACTGACAGCACAGTGCAGCTTTAAGGGGCCGCGGCTGCACCTGCTGAGGGCAGGCCCTCCTGCACCTGTCTCGGCTCCAAGCCCACGACCCACGGTCCCCGAGCCCACGGCCCCAGAGCCCATACGTCCCATGGCCCACAGCCCCCCAAAGCCACGGCCCCCAGTGGACGCCTCGGGGAAGTACCTCATAGACGTGGTAGAGGCTGGAGCCTTCGTCTGGCCAGTAGTGGCAGCACTGCCCGATGCCGTTCTCCGAGAGCGGGGTCAGCATGACGAGGACGGCGCAGCCACTCTCCCACACCATCTGCGGGCAGAGGCCGGCGTCAGGGTCGAGCCCTCCGCGGGCGGTCGGTGCCCGCACCCACTCCGTCCCCAGGAACTCAGTTCCATTAGACCATCGGCTCTGCAGCTGCTGTTGCTTCTCTGAACGCACTGGCCCCGTAGTCTGCATGTTCCAGAAAGGTCAGAAAAGAACCTAGGGGAGGCCCCGTCGTGGCTCAGCGGAAGCGGACCTGGCTAGTAGCCGTGAGGACACAGGTTCAATCCCGGGCCTCCTTCAGTGGGTTAAGGATCCAGCCTTGCCATGAGCTGCGCTGCAGGTCGGGGACGTGGCTCGGGTCCCGGGTTGCTGTGGCTGTGGCTCTGATTGAACCCCCAGCCTGGGAACCTCCACATGCCGAGGGTGAGGCTCTAAAAAGACAAAACGAACAAGCAAAAAGAACCTAGTGAGCTCATTCCACACCGTGTGAAACACCCTCGCCGCACCTTCAGCCCCTGAAGCTTCGGGCAAGACTGAACCCAAGTGAACCTTAATTTAAAAAACAGCCCCAAGGACACTTTTGGGGATCCTGCTTGTCTTCAGATCACTGTGACCACAGAGAGGGAAACCCACTGGGGTCAAACAGATCACAGCCCGCCAGCCACACGGCGGTTCCCGGTTCGTGGCCCTGCCTGCACGGCCTGGAGTCTGCACGCGGGCACGCCGCCGCCCGCACCAGCCCTGCCCACCTCCCGCCGCGGTGCCCACCAGCGGGACTTGGGGACACGTCGGGAAGGCCCGCGTGGCTCGGAGAAGCGGGGTCTAGCCGAAGCCCAGGTATGCGGGTTCCACCTCTGAACAGGGCCGCACCTGCCGTCCTCCCAGGCGTGGTTTCTGAGGGGTGTGCCCACCCGGAAGCCGGATCTGCGCTCCAAACCAGTGGGAACCCCGTGTTTCCCTCCTCGAGGCAGTGAAGCAGCGCCCCACAGCCCCCTAAGCTTGTGGTCGTCCACCTGCTGAACTCAAGAGTGGCGGCTGCGTTCGGCCGAGCGTCTGAGGACACAGTGCCCGTGGGCATCTGCTGGTTCGGTGGGCACATCCCTGGAGCCCCTGGCAAGGGTCAGGAGGTCAGAGGTCATGGCAGGGTGGGGAGGGGCCTGGCCGGAATGTCCTTCATCGGTGCCAAGTGGGTTACTTCTCCTGCCCCGGATCAAACAAAGCTGTCAGGGTGCTCACACACGAGGCTCAGTGGGTCCCAAGGACAATCCCGGTGCTCGGGGGGACAACTGACGCGAAATACACACCTGGGCAGTCACGTGACCCCAGCCAGGAGGTCTGCTGACTGCCGGGTAAAAACACCGCGCTGCTCTTTGCTCTGCTTGGGTTTTGTCCCCAGAAAAGACAGGCCGAGGTCTCGGCCCCGGCGCCCGGCGGAGCCTCTGCAGTTAGCAAGGCTCTGCTCCGCTCAGCTGGCCGAGGCCCGCCCGCAGGGGACCAGGGAGACGCCCCGGCGGCCGAGGGCCAAGTCGGGGGCGACGCTGCCGGGGGTGCCGGGACCCACGAAGCTGGAGGCACCCTCCTGTCAGAGCCTCGGGGGGCGGCCCCCGGCTCCTGGATCCAGACCTCGGCCTCTAGAGCCGGGAGAGGAAGCCCTCCTGCTGGTTTAAGCTGCCGCGCGTGGTCCCGTCCCGGCTGCGAGCAGGCTCCTGGATGCAGGGCTCGCGTCCACGGCAAGCCGCCCAGGGGGTGGGAGACAGCAGCGCGAGGTTCACACGTTGAGCCAGTTAGAGCGGATGGAAAGAGACCACGCGTCTCTTGGCTGGAATCTTCTCTGAGTACCGGCGTCTAGCCAGCAGAGCTCGCTCGAAGCCCCACTGCGGCCTGACGACAGGAGGGACGACCCACCTGAACAGGTGCGAGGCCAGCGTCCTCTCTCCCAGCCCCGTGTCCCTCCAGGCAGGACGTCCCCCGACTTCTCCGGGTCCCCTGTGACCTCCGTGTCTACCCGGGACCACCCCGTCTGTGCCGGCCCATCTTCCTTCTCCCCGGCCGTCCCTCCCCGTCTGCTCGCCATTCCCCCGCCAAGGCCTCCAGCACTGATTCGTTCTAGCGGACGCTGAGCTGAAAACAACACGCATTTTTAAAAGAGATCCTGTGAGTATTTCCGTGGAGGGAGAACTCAAAGGACATCCCACAAAGGTGGGCCGGGCAGGAGCCCTCCCAGGACCCGCTCGACAGGCAGAAGACCGGTTCCTCCAGCCCTGCTTGCCCGCTCGCTGCAGCCGCCGCGCCCCCCGCCCCCGGCTGCACCATTCGCCGCCGCCGCCTTCTTTCCGTAGGTTGAACAGAGATGCACTTACGCCTGCACCGAAGATGCTGACCAATTTTAAAACGATAAGGAGTCGATCAAAGAAAGCCAAGAGCCCTTGCATTTTAGGTCAGTCTGATGTAACGCAGACTCTGAAACAAAGAACAGCGGCACCTGGACCCCTTTTGCGGTGCGGACCCAGGCTCCGCTGTGCTGGGTGCGCTAACGTCCCAGGTCCATCCACCTGCAGCCTGGGCCGTGACCTTATTCGGGACCCTGCGCTTCCAGCGCCCAGCCTGGCTCCTCTGTGCCAAGGACGGGCCCCCAGCGCTCACAGCGGCCCCTCACCCGGCCCGTCCCACGGGACCTGCACATGGAAGGCGGACCTGGGAGCTCCCGCAGGGGCGGCGGGCGCTTGGGGCTGTGCTCAAGAACCTGCACGCAAGGGAGAGGCTCCGTGTCCTGTGCTACACGTGCCGAGTTCCCGCGTCAGACGTAAGGCCACGAATCCAGGCCATGCGATGAGACGTGCGCTCTTGCTCAGAGGTTTCCGCTCGGCTTGTTGTCTGCCAGGAAACGTCCTACATTTCACATCGGGCTTCTTAAAGGAACTCACACTTCATTGAAGCTTTGAGAGGTTCTGTCTTCTGCAAGAAGCTTAAATGCAGGCACGGTTCTTCCACGTGCCTTCTGCAGGCCCAGACGGGCTGTGTAACCTGGACTTGGTTTTGTTTTGTTTTTTTAGGGCCACACTCACAGCACATGGAGGTTCCCAGGCTAGGGGTCGAATCAGAGCTATAGCTGCTGGTCTACACCACAGCCACAGTAACGTGGATCCTCAACCCACTGAGCGAGGCCAGGGATCAAACACGCAACCTCATGGATACTAGTCGGATTTGTTTCCGCTGTGCCATGTCGGGAACTCCCCAGACTTGGTTTTTGTCAGAATGTCCAGCCTGTGACTTCCGGGCGTTTAATAAAGACGTGTGCTTGCCAGACGCCTGCTCCTACGATCCGAGAATCAGAGGCCGCCCGGCCCCGCGTGGCTGCGAAGAAGCCGTTCTCATAAGAGGAAGAGCCCCCGAGCCAAGGTCCACACTGCACTGGGTCTCGCCCGTACCCGGGTCCTGGAGGCCAGGGGTGTGGCGACCGCGGCGTCTCGATCGAGGGCATTTGGAGGAGACAGGCAGGCAGGCCTTTGCTGCAGGACCTCTCAGAGCTGACGCGTTGGGGGCCAGCGTTCCGGGAGGGGCACCCACTGGCCACCAGCCTTCTCGTGCAGCATATCTGCCACCCCCTGAGGGACGTTGGTGTTTCCTAGGACTGTCTGATCAACGCCGGCTGGGGGCGTCCAAGTAGCCTGCACTGCATGCCCCCTTGGTGGTTGTCCTCACGTCCACTCAGTGTTAGTCCTCACGTCCCCTCAGCGTTTGTCCTCATGTCCCT
>PVHT021183644.1:3483402-3501254 GCA_004024745.2 Catagonus wagneri
CCCTCAGCGTTTGTCCTCATGTCCCTCAGTGTTTGTCCTCATGTCTCTTCAGCGTTTGTCCTCATGTCCCCTCAGCTTTTGTCCTCATGTCCCTCAGCGTTTGTCCTCATGTCTCTTCAGCATTTGTCCTCATGTCTCCTCAGCGTTTGGCCTCATGTCCCCTCAGCGTTTGGCCTCATGTCTCCTCAGCGTTTGGCTTCATGTCCCTCAGCGTTTGTCCTCATGTCCCCTCAGCGTTTGTCCTCATGTCTCCTCAGTGTTTGTCCTCATGTCTCTTCAGCGTTTGTCATGTCTCTTCAGCGTTTGTCCTCATGTCCCCTCAGGGTTTGTCCTCATGTCCCTCAGCGTTTGTCCTCAGGTCCCTCAGTGTTGTCCTCATGTCCCCGTAGCCTTTTTCTCCGGCTGTGGCCCGTGGAGGTTCTTTGCTCCCGTCTCGGGACGCGCGTGGACAGCGGACGCCGTAACACTGCACAACATCCCCGGGACCGCAGTGCTGACACGATGAGCCGCGCCTGCCGCCGCAGCCGCCGTGAGAAGTGGAAAGAAGCCATCCTCCTGCGAACCAGCCCAACGAAGGGGACGGACCGCCGCCCTCAGCCTCCAGGGTCCCGAAGCTGGCAGGTCCCTGCGTGGAGCTGGCGGCGAGGATCGGAGCTGTTACGACGCCCGGTGTCGCCGTGCCCGCAGGGAGCCGCCACTCTTGGCAAGAGCAGCTGTGCCCACGTGACGTGAGTGAGGGGACCAAGGCTGGAGCTGAGACCTCCCCTGCGACGCCCTCACGGCGGGTGACGGCCGCGAGAACGGGGGCTGCCGCGAGCGGGGTCGCCTTCGGTCCCCACCTGGCGGCAGCTCGGGGCTCTCGGCTGGCCGGGCGCGAGGACCGGGGCAGCGGGGGTGGCTGCGCAGGCCCTGGACCTACGACGCCCTGCGGGCAGCGCCAGGCCAGACGCCTGCGGCGTGAGCAGGACCCCGGGCCGGCCGAGTCCGGTGGGGGGACCAGGGAGTCCCGCCCGGCCCGGGCCGAAGCTGCGGGCTCCAGGCCACGACGCCAGGGCCGCGGCCCGCTCCCTTCCCCGGTAGCAAGGAGCCCCGCAAGGGCAGGGCCACGCGGTCACGGCGGGACCTTGTCTCCTGCTGGGGGCGCCTGAGTCGCATGAGGTCGCCGATGCAGGCTTGTCCGGCTGTGCAACGGCACGCGGGCCCGCAGTGCTCATGACACAAGGACACGGCGGACGCTCGGCGGACCCCGGGCCTCCTGGCCGCAGCGGAGCCGCAGAGACCGCTCTCCAGGGTGGCGGGAAAGTCGGGAAAGGGACCGCGAGCCCATAGGGGACACAGAACACAGGGCCTGAGCCGTCTCTGCTGCACGAACGGCCGGTCAGAGGAGGGCGTCGCCAGGGACCCGAGGGCCCAGCTCCGTGGGCCACTCGCCACTCGGCCCCGTCACCTGCCTTGGGACCCATCTCGTCCTCAGCTGGGCTGTCCTCGAGGGCCCTTTGTGCCAGCTCTGGGGACACCGATGTGCCCACCACGCAGCAGGCGCGTGTGCCATCACTGAGCAGTACCGTGTAGTCCTCGAACCCTCCCCACGGCCGCTCCCACTGCGCTGCGGCGCGCGGCAGGCGGTGGAGAGGCCACGGGCAGGGTGTGGAGACACGGAGGTCCCGCGAGCCGTCCCAGCTCCCCGCCGCTGGCCGACGTGACATGAGTTCTCAACGTCCCAGCCCGGGCTGGGTGTCCAGAATTTTGCCAAATGAAGAGGCCAGCCTGGCCCTTAAAACATATTACAGAGAATCCACTAAGAGACAGGCTATCATCTGAGCACCGTTTTTGCCTTCATGTCTTTATATTTCACAAAATGCAACCATAAGGTAGCTAAAAAAGTATGTCTTTAAAGCATTAAATCTTTCCAAGGGAAGTTTTCATACTCAAGTTTTGGAAAAAAAAGGTCGATAATAAAAAACACTAAAGGGCTCATGTACATTCTGAAATCAAGTTACATCCGATGAACTCCTGCAAACAAGTCTGCACTGGTTTAAATGAATCCAAAGGTCATTCGTGATCAGTTCACTGAGATCCTATTTTCAGAACAAAATTTAGTTGAGAAAGACTTACCTGCCAGAAGTCAGCCACGGTGGTGGGCAGGGGTCCTTGGGTGGCAATGTACGCGGGCTTCCTGGGGTCATGGTCCATCTGCAGAAGCAGACACAGGCGCAAGGTCAGCTAAAGCTGCCCGGGAGCCCGCAGGTCAGGCGCCGGCCGGCGGGCGGGGACACGCGGGTCCTGCGCCGACGGCCACCCCGGCCCCACCCGAGATGGAGACTGGAGGACCGGGGCGGCGCAGGGTCAGGGTCGCTGCGCCCTGGCTGTGTCGCGCGGCCGCCACCTGGAAGGCACCTGATCCCAGCGAGGTGGCCGCGCTGCCCTGTTAACGGCAGCTCGTTCCGAGCCGGCGCCACCGAGCGGAGCGCGACCCGGGCAGACGCGCTGTGTGCTCGCGGCGAGGAAGAGGCTCGCGGGCCTCAGCCCAGCTTCGCGCATCTTTGCTGAACGGAGGCGAAGCACACGTGTAGCTCAACGCACACAAGCCCCGTTACGCTCAGGATTCGCAAAGCGGGAGGAGCGTCATTAGAAGCGTAACTGGAACCCAGCCAGTTCCGTGAACGCCGGGCGCCCAGCGGTGAGGAGGTCGCGCCTCGTGTTCCCGGCGGGGCAAGGCCTCAGCTCCCGCTGCCGCCTCTGAGAACCTCCCGTTCTTCCAGGCGTGTCCCATTTCTTTGTCGTATGTGATGTATCTGTGTGACACGAGCTCCAGGATGCGGACAACGCGTCTCCGGGCTCCGTCTCAGGGTCTGTGCGGCGGGCCGGGTGCCTGGGAGGTGTGGTCTCTCCGGGTCCTTCGGCCTTTGGGTTTTCAGAAGAAGTAAACCCCAAAGCTTGTGCAGCATCGACTGTCCACGTGCAGGCCGATGGACTAGGTACCCGCAGGTGTAACCCTGTGAATTTCTAAATGCGCGGTTGAAAAGAACCCTAGCGATTTGGTTCAGGCTGTGAATGGCAGTTATGAATCAACGTGGGTGACTAGTTCTAATCTGCATTGAAAAAGTGGCACTATTTCCCCCACGTCCCAAAGCAGCCTCGTCTTGACAATTAAGCCTCCAGCATGTTAAGACCAGGGTGCGCTGCTCTGAGGCTCTGAGGAGTGGCTGCGGGGCTGCTACTGGCGTGCAGGCCGGCGCGGGGCGGGTGCTGCTCCCGAGTCTGGGGGCAGGTCTGGGCTTGGCTGCGGGAGGGGCCGCGGGCTCCCACCTCCTACCTGCAGCCTCACACGGGGTCGTCTTCCTGGACGCCTATCTGCCAGACTTACGCCCACTTCTCCCAACATTCAAAGCAAACCTCACAGATGTTTTCGTAAAAACATGAGAACAAATAGCAAGCCTGAGTTTCCAAATCGCGTCTCCAGATAGCAAGTCTAGAGTGGGAGACTGCAGGGGCGCCACGGCCTTCGTAATCAGTACGGGAGAGAAGAGGCCGGCTTGTGAACCTCAATTATTTTCGTATTTTAGCACGAGTTGGGATGTACTGAGGAAAAGCCTTGGCTGCACTCCGGAACTACACGCACAGAGGTGTCTGCTTGTACGTGTTTCCTGAAGGCCAAGGAGCTGGCTCCCACCTCTGGTGGCGTCAGGCTCTGTGCACCTGCTGGGACTGGCTCAGTGTGTTCTGAGCTGAGCAGTCTCCCCGCTTCCCAGACAGAGTGAAGGGTCAGCTCACTCTCCAGTGTTGCTGGGGCTCGGACTCACTCCTGGGGACAGAGCCACCCTGGGCCACGCCCGACAGTGGCTGACAGGACAGGAGCTGCTGTCGCGTGGCAGGCGGGTCCGCGCTGCAGCGCCCCATGCAGGCCACTCCATGACTTCCGCGGCTTCTGGTCTCAGAGTGGAGGCCGCGCGTTATCCATTTCCGGACGAATCAGCGCGCACCTGCCCGACCTAATTCCCAGGGGCCCTCGGGCTCTGACTGTAAGCGTCCCAGTCAGCTGCGTCACGAAGCTCGTGGTCACCAGACCTTCAGATACTTCAGGAGGAAGAGGTACAAGGATTTCTTCTGGTTCACACTTACAGCCCAGATTTGAACAAAAAAGAATTGTGGTGTGAAATAAAAGGAAGACATAAAAGACACCATGACGTCACTTCTCGCTCGTGGCCTCACCTCCGACCCAAGTCCCTGCCCGTCAGGCCCGGGAGGCCAATCTGCGTTTCCACCAAGAGGAGGGACAGGAAGGCACAGAGTGTGGGAGCCGCTGGCGGGCGGCCTCCGTGGAGACGCAGTGTGCCGCCAGCATCCGTGTCCCCACCCCGACGTCAGGGAGCTGGAACCATCAGGCGACGGCAGCGGCCACCCGGGACGCCTGTCTTTGAGGCCCGAAACCACCGCTTTCTTTCTCACTGTGTCACGTGACTCATCCGAGGAAGGGGCCCTGAGCCGCCCCCCACGGCCTCGGGGAGGGACCACGTCCAGGCAGCTGCAGGCCCCAACTCACACGTGGGCGACCGTAAGTCAGTGTGGCTTTGGCTTGGCCTCCTGAATAGAACTGCCGGAAAAATACAAACACTCCAAGTATGTTTACTGAGAAAGACTGATTAAATGGCTCCGGCGGGGCCTCAGAACTCGGAGGAGCCAGTGTTTGAGGTCCACTCGGCTGGAAGGAAAGGACTTACTCCTTAAAATAACCCCAGAAACAAAGGCCTGGGCTCAGGCGGTGTAGACGAAGTGTTTCATTTGGAAGCCACTCTCACCGCGCGTGTGCTCCTGCGGGGCGTGAGGCTGACCCCGGGCACACTCTAGACGGCAGGGGCCTGCCATCAGGGAGACTGCGCTCAGCGCTGAGCTCAGAGGGCCCACGCCCTGCCCACGTCACCCCAAGGAACGGCAGGGGCTGGCCGCGCAGAGCGCGCTCACGGACCTGGACGGGCCCCAGTCCTTCGGCCACCCTCGCTGCGTCAGAATCGCGGACGCGCCGCACCTGCAGGCCTGTGTTTCACTGAAGCCAGCGTGAGAACTTGGGGAGATGTCCAGAAACACCCTGAAGACCGACGTGGAGGAACACGGTTTAAGGGGTGCCGGCCAGCCTCCCGTGTACGCCCAAGACCACGCCCGGCCACTCTCTGCCACCGGTCCGTGTGCCATCGGCCAGGTGCTCCGAACGCTTGGGAGGGCCGGTGTGCGGTGCCCACCTGCGGTCACTCCAGCACACGGTCCGACGTCCCAGCCTCCGCTCCCGGCCCTGCCCTGGGCGCTCCAGACTCTCTCCTGCGCCCCTGCCCCACCCCCAGTGCGGACACGCAGCTGGGAGGGAGCAGCAGGCGTGGCTGGAACTCTCTGGCGGCCTGCAGGCCACGGGGCCTCCGGGGACAGAACCCGGCTGTCCCCCGACACCTGCTGCCCAGGGAGGCAGAGACCCCGCCCACGGGGAAAACGGAGGAGACCACCTACGGGCCATCGGCTCCTTGCCGCCCGGCCTCGCGGCCAGCGCCAGGCTGGCTGGTCTTCCTGTTCCTGGAACAGGAAACAGGCGGCCTGGGAACCTTCCACACAGCCAAGCACAGATCTCCCTGCAAGTCACAAGCCCCCAGAGTAACTCGTCAGGACGCTGTTTCTGGGCCCCCAGAGCGACCGCGCCCAGTGCCCCTGTGCCCTGTGCCCTGAGCCTCAGACACAGCCTGGCCGTCGGCAGCAGGCAGGGCACCCCCCACACCTGGTGGGGACTGTAACCTGCTGGGGGCTAGTTACCAGGTGGAAGCTAGTTACTTGGTAGAGAGTAGTTACCTGTGAAGATTAGTTACCTGGTGGAGATTGGCTACTGGGTGGAGACTGGTTTAGTTACCAGGTAAAGGCTAGTTGCCTGGTAGTACTAGTTACCTGGTGGAGACTGGTTACTGGGTGGAGACTAGTTACCTTGGTGGAGACTGGTTACCAAGCTAGGCAGCCCGCTCCCCCCTGAGAACTCCGACTGGCAACAGGGCCCCAGCCGCACCGCCCGGGGAAAGCCAGCGGCCTCGCGGCGCCAGGTACTCACGATGGGGCTGGCGTTGATGTAGTCAGAGCTGCTGTGGCTGTTCTCCGACTTCAGCCGGACCCTGGAGTGGTCGTCTGCAAGTCCAAGGGCAGAGCGTTACCCCGCGCACCTCGCCGCCACCGCCCCCACCTCCGCCGAAACTTCCAGCGCGTGCTCCCCCCAGGAGGCCCTGCAGGCCACGAGGCAGAGCATCAGGGGTGGGGGCCTCGGCAGAGAGGAGGCCCTCTGTGCCTTCCGCTGCGGTGACAGCCTTCTGGTGGCACACACAGGGCCCGCTTCTGCTGAAGAAACAAAGACGGCCCGGCTGCCACGCGGAGGCCAGGGTTTTCACGGCCGCGAGCGTGTCCCCCCCGAGTCCGCATCCCCCCACTTCCCGCCCCAGCCCCGAGAGCGGCTCGGGGACTTTGCTGGGCTTTGTGCTTCTCCCATTTCTCCCGGAGAGTCTATTCATCTATTTCCATAAACAGCTCTGGGGCCTGGGCGACCTGCGGCGTCCACACCTGCCTGAACTTGGACGATGCTGTCTACCAGAGGCTGGACGCCGCCCCAGCCGTTTTCTTGCAGGCTGATGTTGGCTTTCCCGGTAGAGACCAGGCAGGGAAGACGCGTCTGCATGGGGAAAGGCTCGCCCCGCTAAGGGTGACCTGAGCACAGGTCATGTGGATCTGGGCCTGTGGGCACGTCTGCGGGTGTTTATGATGCCAGCTGCAAAGCCTTCACCCCACGACCATACGACTGGCTCGAAAGTTGCAGGACTCGGCTTGGTCCTGCCCAGATTTACTCTCAACAGCCTGAAAACGGGCTTTGGCGGGAGCCTGAAATCAGCCCCTGACCTTCCGACGCGCCGCAACCAGTAACCCTACCAGAAGTTCAAGAGGCCCACTTCCCAGGGGAGGGGGCGCCTGGACGCATCAAAGCCAGAGACGGCGGGGCTGGGGAGGCCGCCGGACGCGGAGCCCTTTTCCTGGCCGAAAGTCAGTCCTTCGTCTTCCTGGTGTAAACACGCACACCCCGCTTGGGAGCAAACGCAGCACGACCCCACAGGGCAAGGATTTTCACAGCCAAGGCGCCGACGTTTCAGTGAAGAGAGTGTTCCTTAGAGGCTGGTCTGAAGTTCCACTCAGAGGCCAGGGAACGAGAAATTCAGGCAGCGTCTTGCTGCTCTGCGTCTGGCTCTATATCTGAGTCATGTTCTTCAGATCCACAATCATAAATTTTATCGCGGAGGGAAGGAGAAAAACAAGAAGAAACTTGAGTTCCCACTGTGGTGCAGTGGGTTAAGACCCTGACTGCAGTGGCTCAGGTCGCTGTGGCGGGTGGAGGTGCGGGTTTGGTCCCTGGCCTGGTGCTGTGGGTTACAGGATCCGGCACTGCCGCAGCTGCAGCTTGGATTTAGTTTCAGCCTCTGGCCTGAGAAGGTCCATACGCCGCTGTGCAGCCATTAAAATCAGGGAAAAGCAGAAGCTCGCTGCCGCAGGCCCCCGTGAGCCCAGTTCCGAACCCCGAGGCACTTACTGTGTCCGCCCCGGGTCCAAATGTCCCCCACCCCTCCCGCCCTAGCGTAGCTGCACAGCAGCTTTCTTCTCCCTTCCTGGAACTCGGGGCCACACGCAAAAGAGAGACCACCTTCCGCCTTTGGCTGATGATGCTCAGGTCCCCAAAGATCAAATAACTGATTTGGCAAGGGCCACGGGGCTAAGGGCCGGGCCTGATCCGGCCCTGCCACCAGCCAGGCGGCACCGGGTAGGTGGCTCCGTGTTCTCAGCTGTCAGTAGCCCCCCAACTGTGCGCCGAGGGCCGCGGCCTCTCAGGGCTGCTGGGGGGCGTGTCGGGGCCTGGCTGAGGGCAAGGGCTGCGGACGACCCCAGGATTGCAGACGGACGCAGACCCGACTACAAGCCGGCTGCACTGGCGAAGCTCCCTGCGTGGTGCCCACTGAGCCGTCAGCACACGCAGAATGGGTTCCTAGACGCGAACAGAAGGAACGCTTCTGGACCTTCGTCTTGGCCGTGCTGAGGTCCCCTGGCGGACACTGCGGCCTCCCCGAGTGGACTCCTCCTGGCCCGAGCCGTCGCCCGGAGCCCTCCCATGTTCCGCCAGAACCATGCAGGCCAAGGGCGGTGTCCTCCTCCAACGCGACTTCACCCGACCGCGCGGGTCTCTAAGGGCCGCGTGCTCCTTGGCGCCGCGGTCACTCGCCTGCCCGACTGTGTGGACGACCCTTCTCGTCACCAGGGGATGAGCCCACGCAGGCTGCTGCCGGCAACACAACCTGGGCCCCCGCACCGGCCAGGAGCTGCTCCGTCCACGGCCCCCAGTGCGCCGCGGCCCCGCGGCCGTCTGTTAGGATGGAGAGGAAGCCGCTCCACTGGCCCACGGCCTTTTCTGTGCTTCGACGGTGTGGCTGCTGCAAACACGGGGTGCACCCGGAGGCCTCTGGGTTCTAGCGGAGACCCACGTGTGGGGACGCGTTCGCGAGTGGCGCCAGGCACGGTCAGCTCCTTCTCGAATCCTGCAGGTCACGAAACCCCGAACCCGGCCTGACCTTCACCAGCTGTCGACACTGGCCCCGGCAGCGTCCCGATGAGGTGGTCCCGTCACGGCCGCGGTCGTCTCCAGACCCAGAGAGGCTGAGGCGCTGCCAGGTCTCCCGAAGGCCTGGGAACCGGGGTCACGGGACCCGGGACACGCCTGCTCGCCGGGCCAGGTCCTCCCGGGAGCTCGCCCACCCTTCTCTCCCGCTTCTTTCCCAGAAGCCGGTCGGCCGGGCTCTGCCCTGTTTCAGGTTTCTGGGAACCCACACCTCCGAGCACGGGACCCTCAGACGTTGAAGAGGAAAAGCAGAGGGCTGTCCCACGCCTCCTCGGATCAGTGTGTGGGCGACCTGGACGTCCGAAGTCCCCGGTTCAGGAGATGGAGGTGACGGGGGGGGGCGGACAGGGGACGAGGAGGGGGAGGGGAGACAAGGGGGCGAGGGGACGAGAGCAGATCTGTTGAGGGGACCAGCAGCCCCAGCGACCGCGTAGGAAGAGGCTCCCGGGCACCAAGCTTCCGCTGTGGCGGGCGCAGTCGTGACCTGGGCGCGGTCCCCACCCCGGAGGGCAGGGTGATACAGCGCATGGGCTGCGACGCGCTGGCGGTGAACGCGTTGCAGGGACGGGAGAAGGACTCTGTGTGGCCAGTGCACAGCCACAACCAAGCAGAACGCCGCCAGCTGCACAGCTGCGCTCGGGGATGTCGGTCAGGGGCCTTGCTGGGACCTTCTCTGGGCGAGGACCTGCCCCCGGCCTGGGGCTGAGACGAGGAGGGCCCAGTGGGGGAGCTCACGAGGTGCGAACAGTCTGTTCGGCAGGGGGGCGCAGCGCTGCCACCAGGAATCAAGCTGGGTCTCTGTCTGTGCTGACCGAGGGGGACACAGGGTGGAGACGAGCTTCGCCTTCGACTGACAGTCACAGCACTCGACGGGGCCAGGCGAACAGGGCGACCCGACCCTTTTGGGCTGGGGTCTGAGAACGAGAGGAACAGCCCCAGGCCTCACCGCCTGGGACGCTCGTGGGAAAGAAAGACGATGTGGGCAGAGCTTCGCCAGCGAGGAAGCCCAGACGACACAGGGAACCACGACGCACCGGCCGAGAAGGGACGGTGGGAGAAGCCTGGGGACGAAGGGACAGGACAGGGAGGCGGGCAGCACCTCTGACTCGGGCGAACCCGCCACCAGGCGCCCCCCACGGAGACCCAGCCTCGGGGCCCCGGAGTCGTGGGCGGTGGGACCAGAACGGAGCCCAGGGTCGGTCCCATGGGAAGGAAGAACCCCAGGGAGCGTGGGGCTCGCTGGCTGGGAGGTGGGCGCCGGCCAGCGCCGGGCACAGCCCAGTCCCGGGAGCACGGGGTGGGGTTCAGGTCCGGATGAAGGAGACGAGGGGGAGGGCACGGCCCCAAAGCGCCGAGTCCCTTGGCTTGACGGCACCCCCACCCCCGGCCGATCCACAACATAAGCAAAGCTGCGTCACACCTTTAGTGCGGGACGGGGGGGGCGGGTCTCAGGTGCAGGCGCCACTGGTGAGTCCGGGGGGCCGCTTCCCTGCTTCTTCACTTTCATCGCCCAACAGCAGCTGACCTTATTTCCAGTGCGGTTTTTCGCACAGAAACAAAAACTTTCATTATCGCTTTCGGATAGTGTGGCAGTGGGCGGGGGCAGAGCCCAGCAGAGCGAGCAGGCGACCAGTCTGCTCACACCGTGCGGGGAGGCCGCCCTCCGCGGACCGGCTCCCGCGGCTGCTGGAACCGACTTCCACCAAGCATGCATTTAGCCGCCGACCGCCCTGGCGCTGGGGAGTCTGAGATGGGTGTGGACCACGTGGAGGTGCCCACACTCCTGGCTGGGCCCCATCTGGACATGCTCTCAGCCCGGCCTTCTGTGTCTGAGGACCCTGGGCCCATGTGGAGAGTCCGACCTGCTGCCTAAGCCAAGGGCTCCCCCAAGAGCAACCCGTCTGCCACCTGAGGGCTGCACTGCCTCTTAGGGCCACTGGCTGCTGGTGGCATGCCCCTCGTCTAGCTGAGGTCAGCACCACAGCTGATGGACGCCTTCTGGAAGCTTCTCTGCTGAAAAGTAACTGAAACGGTACCAACGAGGAGAGGAGGTGGGGGGAGGGGAAGTAGGTGTTCCAAATAGATATTCAGCCGGCAAATTCTGATTTTTCTGCTAAAACTTGACGCCCTGCAAGTTTCAAGAGTGGTAGCGGCACAGGTGCAAACTGAGCTCCGGGAAGAAAGGAGTTACTGAACTGACGGCAGCCTCGAGAGGAAAGCCGCCAAACCGTCTTAAAGTCTGAGCTGCTAAGAAAGAAAGCTGAGCGTTTACTACGTAATGAGATGAAGGAATTTTGTTCCCTACACGCCAGAAGGGAGCGGAGCTGAAGAGGTGGGTCCCCAGACATCAGAGGCTGGTGACATGGCTGCAAACACCCCGAGTGAGGACGTGGAAAACAGAATCCAGAGAAACCAGGCGGCCCACAGCTTTAAGGGTCACGTCCAGAAGATGGAGGGGTGTACGACCCAGGACGACGGATGGGGACACGCCTCACAGAAAAGCTCCAGAAAGTGGAAGGGTGCCAAATACGTGGGGAAATCAGGAGAGTCTGTGCGTCTGTGTGTGTCTGCTTTATTTTATTTTAGGCTGCACCCGTGGCATATGAAAGTTTCTGGGCCAGGGGTCAAAGCCGAGCTGCAGCTGTGACCTACACCACAGCTGTGGCAATGCTGGATCCTTAACCCACTGCACCACAGAGAAAACTCTTTGTGTGTGTTTAACCCAATATATCCTACCGAGAATGAAGCGCTGCCCTCAGTAGATGAAACCATTTTACTGGGTAACAGAGAATCTATTCAACTACCAGTGCCTTGGCCACCTTTATCAAAGAGAAGCTTTTTTCAAACCAGAAAGGACAGAAGAGGGACGGGTGAGAGGCGCTGGCAGGTTCCTGGCGCCGGCCACACGAACAGGAAGGGGTTTGACGAGGCTTCCAGGGGCCGGCCCGTCCACGGCAGCGGCCTGCAGACGTGAGCCTGGCCGTGGCTGGTTTTGACTCACAGGGTCCCAGGGCCTTGGGGTCTCGGGACCATGACCGGAAAGGGGAAAATACCAGGTCTGGACACCAGGCGGTCAGCTTCTCAAGGACCCGGCGAAGTGGCTAGACTCCTGACTCTAAATCTTGTGGCGATCTGGAGAGAGGGAGAGTGGCCACTAGCAGAAGAGGAGCTTATTAGGAACGAGTCACATTGGAAACCGGGGGGGTTGTTTAAAAATTAAAAAGACTAAAGAAGTGTAAATCCAAAATGTAGTTACGGGAGTTCCCCTGTGGTGCAGCGGGTTAAGGATCTGCCACTGCAGCGGCTCGGGTGACTGCTGTGGCACGGGCTCCCTGGCCTGGAACTTACACATGCCCAAGCCAAGGGCTCTCCCAAGAGCAACCCGCCTGCCACCTGAAGGCTGCACTGCCTGTTAGGACCACTGGCCGCTGGTGGCATGCCCCAAACAAAATGCATCTGTGACCCCTGACTGCATCCTGGTGAGGAAACAAACTGCTATACAGGACATTCACTGGGACATGTGGGAACACGGACGGCAGGCTGGAATTAGGTGGAATAGGGAGTGGCCGATTTTCTTGGTTGTAACAACAGGGTGGTGGTTGCGTAGGAGAAGGTCCTTGTTTTTAGGAAACACAGACTAAAGCATTCAGGTGTTGTGGTGTCACGCCCCGCTCCGAAACAGCGGGTGACGAAGAGGCAGGTGCACGGGTCTGGCCGCTGGGAGGGCAGGCCCCTGTCGAACGGTCATTTCAACCTGAGTGCGTGACACTTCCGCAGTAAAAAGGGCAGCGGGCTACGCCACGCCTGCCACACTGCTTCCCCCCGAAGCGCCCTTGGACACCGACAGGGATCCCCGGTCCGGAGCGCGACTGGGGCAAGCCTGTCACCTCCTTATGCTCCGCCGGCCCCTGGCTCTTGGGTGATGGTGTAAAGGGGGCGCTGCACACGTGGCCTTTTGCTCCATCGCCGTGGGTGCCCCAGGGTGCCCTTCCCACCCGGGCTGGGCAGGAAGGCGGCCGGCAGGGGGTGGCTCACAGAACAGCGTCCGGAATGCTGCATCTGGAACCATGCCAGCGAGCGGGGCCGCGGCAGCCGCGCCGTCTGCAGCCGGTGACTGTGACTTTATCAAATGACAAAACACTGACCAAGGTCCCAGCCCTCCTGATCTGAACAAGGACGCCCTGTTCAGAGGTGAACGCAGAGCCCAGCTCTGCGGACAGGTGGCCGGCTCGGGGCGGGGCCGCCACGTCCCCCCGGCACCCCCGGCCCCTCGGAGGTGGGGAAAACCGGCGCATCTGGAAGAGGGGCTGGGCCACCGCCCGCCGCCTGCGCGCCCCCAGGGGTCACTTCAACGCTGAGACCGTGAGCAGCGCTGGCACGCGGCTGCCGAGGGGCACAGGGCACGCGGCTGCACCGGGCTAGCCGTGCCACGAGGCCACAGTCTGGCTTCAAGAAAAGGAGCGACGAGAAGGCAGAGCTGGGAGGGGCTGAACCCCGCAGTCGCTGCAGCTCCCAACCTGACCCGCTGCCCCTGCTCGTGGCGACTCCGGGCGTCCCTGCAGGGGGCGGAGGGGTCCGCCGCCCAGCGTGCCCACAGCACGGGCCTCCCGCGCTGCACCCTCGGAGCACAGCCCACGGCATGCCGCTGCTTCTGCAACACGCTGCCCTTAAAATCTGCAGCCTCAGGCAGCACGGCTTCCGCCTCTGATGTTGCAGAGAAAAGAGGCCCTCACAGAATTTGCTCGGGTGTTTCCTTTTCAGCACCAATAAGGCCACGGCCTTCCCAAATTCAGAGGCAGCTATTCAGCTGCTTTTCAGCCAAAAAAGTGAAAAAAGACAGCCAAGTCAGGATCTTATCTCAGCCTGTACCTTTCTTGTGGACCCACTTCACACGCGTGGAAGAGCCCGCTCGCTCGTCAGGCGCAGGAGAATTTCCCACAATCACGGAGGCAAACCACGTCACCGAGAAGTGGCCACACCAGACTAACCCGCTGGGGGGAGAGACGCTTCCTCAGAGCTGGGGAACATGTGAACTGAAGCTTTGCTGGGAAGAAGCTGTTTGCTGTGAGTGTTACAGGCAGTGATGATTTGTCGAGGTCCGGCAGCCCGTCCGTATCTCAAACATTCCAACATGGAGTCTGATACCTGGGTTCACTTTTGCATAAGCGGCGGTGTGGCGGGCAGTGTCCGTCAGCACAGGGCACAGGGGACCCATCTCAGTGCCCTCAGCATCAGAGGGAGGGCGGGTCTGGGGGCCACAACGCGCTCAGCCTGGCAGCTGTCCTTTCCTTCACACAAGGCCGAAGCCAGGTGACAGGTGCCCTGACTTCCAGGAAGAGCGGGGTGAGAGCCCACCCCCCACCCGGCCAGGCAGGCGGGGAGCGGCGCTGTGAGCCCCCCAAAGCCACACTCTCGGTTACGGCCCCGTGGATCTTTCTCTCCGTCCTCTCGGACTCGGGTCTCCGGCTTGACGTTCTTTCTGGTTTCATCGCTAAGTGGTCCCGAGTCTTTTTCTCCCTCTGGTTCTTGTAACTCACAACCAAAGAGTTTCTGTGTTTCAGACAGCACACTGCGCGGCACCACGCTCCCGCCCCGACTTAAAATGCAGGTGAGCGGAGTACTGCACTGCATACCTCTTTTTAAAAATGCGAGAAACTTAGAAAGCATATGAAATTCTTCAGACTTCTGGGATATATAACCAGGCCTAGCACAGTGCCACCAACGTCTTGTAAATGCTGGCTGCCTTCTCCTTTGAACTATAAGCCATTTGCAGCTAGGATTTCCCGGCCGTCTGGGCGGAAAAGCCACTCTCCCGACCACTTTTGAATTCCCCCAACCTGGGGTTCGGCGGGGCAGACGCTGCAGCCAGGTGCCAGGTGAGCAGAGACGGCTGCAGGGGCAGCGGAGCCCGCGGCTTTCCTGGTGCGGGTTCCGGGGGCCCAGGTGATGCTGACCACGGAGCGGTGGGAGCGGCGTCTCCTGGGGGTGGGACGGACACAAGGGCAGGGCAGGAGCGGCGAGGGTTCGGAGGAGGGACCGGGGGCAGGAGGGTGGCGCGGGTCCCTGCCAAACGCAGCAGCGACAGAACTCGGCAGGAGGAGCGGATCCGTCCCGAGACCCGAGGGAGGCCCAGCGACGCCCACGCCAGGGCACCCGGGCACGCGTCCGACACTCGAGGCCGTGTCGGGAGTGCCCACCGACCACGGTGTCAGCACTGGCTTCGGAGATGAGCCCGTGGGCCCACCTCGCCCACATGCTCGTCCAAAAGGGCCCGCGCCTTCGGCGTCGGGAGGGGACAGCCAGCCGGGACGGAGCTGGGTTTCAGGAAAGCGTGGAGGCAGTCCTCCCCGGGGCTCCCGTGACGGAAGGCACCTGCTTGCGAGGGAACGCGGGCTGACACGTGGCGACGAGACTTCCTTTTCGGGGTCAGGAAGGCAGAGAGTGGAGAACAAAGGAGCTGCGAGTGGACCCTCGCGTCCAGGCTGCTCCGTGCGCCCACGCTGTCTCCGCAGGGTGCTGCCCCCTCCCGCGGGCCCGGACGGGTGAGTCCCCAGCTCAGGCTCTGGGACGGCAAGCGGGTCAAGGTCGAGGGCTACCGTCTAACTCCTGGAGCCAGAGTCCAGGGGGACGGTGCTTCCCCTGGGAGCCCTCGCTCGGGCCCACGTGCCGCAGGCCCCGCGCTGGGCACAGGGGGACGTTCGGGCCCCGCCGAGGCTGCCTCGGGGCTGAAGACGGGACGTGCAGCTGCCCCCGAGGTCCGGCCTGTGGATGCGCGGCGGACACGGCACAGACCGAGCCTCGAGGCTGGCTGGGCTGGAGGACTCGGCCGGGAGCAGGCGGCCTCGTGCGGGAGGCGCGCTCGGGGACGGGCCTGTGAGCCGGGGTCTTCACCGCAGGGGACTGGCCACCAAGGTCACCCGGGCCATGGGCTGACCGTCCGTCTGCCCAAGAGCTGGTTGTTAGGCTGCGCTCGGAAGTCCCTCTCTGAGGCCAGGCTCGTTTGCGTGGCGTCAGCAGCCCTCGGCACGTGGCGTCTGCGTTTTCGGTTTCCTTCTAAATATAAAACCCTCCAGAGCAGCCGCTACCCGTAGTGCTCTTAAGGGAAAACCCCTCAGACGTCCTACGATGGGTCTGAACACTGACTAATCTGCCAGAACTCACCGCCGACTGTGCCAAGACTTCACAATACGTGTGCTCTGCATAATATACACACACGGCTGGTCGGTAATCCTAGGCTGGCGTCGAGGCGACACGGAGTGATTCCGCCCCTGTCCTGAGAGCAGGGCTGAGGTCTCGGCCGTTCACCACAAGCTCGGGCAGCTGCCCCGCCCGGGCCGGGCAGGCGGGGCGCCGAGGACAGGAGCCAGGCGTGCCTTTGGGGGGCGCCAGACTGGCTGCAAAGGGCTGGGACAGGGCCTGTGACTCAGGGAGTCCGTCCCTGTGAGGGTGAGCTCGCTCCGGGACCCGGGGCTTTGCTGTGCCCGGAAAGTGCCAGCCCAGAAAGCACATTCTGCACACGTACGTCTGCGTGGCTCTCTCCTGCCTGTGTTGCTAGGACGGTCACTCCACACACACACCTGTGACCCTTCAGTCACAGACACACGTCCGGTCCCTTGCCCGAGCAGGGGGCGTGTGTTCATCACAACCCAGACCGGCCTGGAACCTGCCAGAACCCAGGAGGCTGGTGCGTCGCTGGTGAGGGAGCAGACAGCCTGCCGGTCCCTCTGTGTCCTCCGTGGGCCTGCAGGTCACTCGTCACCCCCACGCACACACACACCGCCGGGGGCTGGTGTCCGGCTGTGCTTCCACACCCTGGCGATGGCTCCCGGGCAGACGGGAGGGCCTCCAAGGCACCCGCTGACACCGCGAGGCTGAGAGCTGCCATGTCACCTGCCCAGGTCAGCCGTGCCCACGAGGGGCTGGGCCCTGCGTGACCACCGCACCTAACCCACATGGCCCCAGGGTCCAAGGACGGCCATGCGACCCCAAGTACAGATGAAGACGGGGATCCCAGGGCCAGAAACGAGCTTTGAATCACAGTAACAGCAGACGCACTGCAAGGCTCGCTGGTGCCTGGACGCCCCACCCTCTGCCTTCAGGACTGGGCTTCAGGGGGTGACGATCTCTTTGCCCCTTATTTATTTGTTTTATGGGCACCCCAAGGCATATGGAAGTTCCCGGGCCGGTGACAGAACGCGAGCCTCAGCAGTGACCCAAGCTGCTGCAGCCAGGTTCTTAACCCACTGTGCCACAGCGGGAACTCCTCCCTGCTCTTTAAAGTGACAGGAACGGATGGACCTGGGGATTTCATACTAAGTGAAGTAAGTCAAAGAAACATCATACGATACCACTTACGTGTGGAATCCAAAATACAACTGAATGAACTTAACCACAAAACAGAAAAAGACCCACTTTTCTTAGGAAACCCAAATGCGTGGTTACCCAAGAGGAAAGGGGTTGGACGAGGGGTAAATCAGAGGCTCGGGATTAACACACACGAGTATATGCAGCACAGGTAAACAGCAGGGGCCTAAGGCAGAGCCCAGGGACCTCTACTCAAGGTCTTGTCGTCACCCAGAATGGAAGAGAATAGAAAAGCATCTGTCTGTGTATCCACCCGAGTCACTGCGTGTCCCCCTGAAACCAGCACACCCTCTAAGTCAGCTCCACTGCAGGAAAAGTGAAGTGAGAGCACAGCACGGCGGCAGAGGGGTGCGGCCTGTCCCCGCCGGGGCCACGGCCCCCGCCCCGGAGCCCCCGGGTACGTACAGGTCAGCACGGCCGGGCAGCGGTTCTTGGCCACGTTCTCCTCCCTCTGGGCCACGAGCGAGCTGTTGGGCTCCGCCTGGTAGGTGCACAGGGCCTCCCACTCCTTCTCCAGCCGGTTCTTGTTCTTCAGGTGATCCTCCATGTAGGCCTGAAGGGGAAGGCAGAGTCAGGGGCGCTGCGGGAGGGCGCCGCGGGACGCTGGGCCCCAGCGCGGTGGTGGCGGCGCCCCGTCGCCTGCGCGGACGAGGGGGGCGCTGGCTGGCGCGGGGCCTGGCCAAAGGACGAGGACCGGCCAGACGCAGGAGCTGCAGCGAGGCTGTGGTCTGTGTGTTGGCCCCAAGGTGGGCAGAGTGGTTACCGTGGCGCTGAGCGGGCCTTAGGGTCACTCGGCTGTCGCGAAAACGGATGCCCC
>PVHT021183644.1:3501354-3524386 GCA_004024745.2 Catagonus wagneri
GGCAGCCCAGGAAGGGCCCGCCCTGCCGCACACAGGACAGCGATGGGGCTGTTCGGTCGGGAGACTTGGGTCCTCAGACGGGCCGTCGGCGCGGGGCGTCGGGAAGGCCGGGCGGGGCCGTGGAGGAAGCACCGCGGGGGCCAGGGGGCGTCGGGAGCAGCTGCCCACCCCCGGGGCCACGGTCCCGCCACACTCTCTCCAGGGCTGGGGAGCTCGGATCCACCCCTCGGGAGGGCCGCCCGCCCCTCTTTCTGCCTGCACACCAGTCACCGTCCCTATATCACTGTCCCACTTTCCGGACCCACCGTGGGTGACGCGCTTAAGACGCCGGGCGGCTCCGACGTGCAGAGGGTCGCACGGCTGCAGCTGCTAAAAACAAAGGCAGAAGCGACACGTACCTGACCCTCTGCTGCTCTGATCTTGATGTTTCTGGGCCGTGCGCTGGCAGCGGGACCAGGGCAGGCGGACAGGGACACGAAGGCGCCCAGAGCGCTCCTTCCACGAGGCCCCCGAGCCAGTCCTGGCTACTCACCCTTACTGGTCTGTTCAGTCCGGAAAGGACAGGTTTTAAAGAAAAGCATTTCAAAGGAACTCTTACACTCTGCCTGCGGGTTTTCAACGTGTCATCTGAGGACAAAGGTTTTCAAATATGTCCGTGCATCAAGTAACACACACGCACACGGCGGACACACATACACGCATGCACACACAGGCACCCCCAGGGCCGGTCCCTAGAGGTCAGGTGCTCAGTGTCCAGCCAAGGTTTACTCGAGTCCCGACCCCTCCACTGGCCCCGTCGTCCGCTCACTCCACTGACCACCTGGCTCGGGTCACTCCGAGGCCAGACGCCCGCTGTCGCCCCCCCACTGCTCCTGGCCGCCCGGCTCATCGGGCGGAAGAGAGGCCTGGGGGAAGGCAGCAAACTCAAGCTGGACAGTCGTGCTGGGGCCCCACAGCCGTCAGTGAGACTCTGGCTACAGCCAACACACACCGTTTTACACTATTTAAGCGGCAAATCGAGAAAACATAAACCACAGATTGTTTCCTTCAGGACCAACAGCAGGGACAGCAGATCGACTTTTTTTTTGTACCAAAGTTACCCTAATGAGGACGACGCCTTTGCATGATGTAGGAGCTAAGTTTGTGGAAATACCGACAGGCTCGTCATCTAGCCTAAGACGTGGAGTTTGTGGGGTGCAGGGGTGCTGGAAAGGAGGGTGGCTCCGGTAAGGGGTACAGCCTCAGAGCTTCTGCAGTTATTCGTCCCAAGGCTGCTTAACGTGCCGCCTTACAGAGGATGTGAAGCGGTTCCTGGCAAAATGCTTCCGGATCCTCTTTTCTTTGGAAAATGCTGTTCACAAAATCCATCACGAACGAATGCGCTGCCTTCAATAAAACAAGAGGAATCTGAAACGATGCTCCTGGGGGTGGTTAATCCAGCCCCCAGGGTTGTCTGCAAAGGGGCACCAGGTACCATCTTGCTTCCCGTAAACCGCGGCTGCCTCATGTCCCCATTTATCTTAACTATGGAACGGGACGCCGTGCAGCCAGCTGACTTGAATTTCTACATTTATGGCAAGAAATATAAACCAGGGCTCTAGAACGCAGGCTTGAGTGACTCTGGGAAAAAGCGTGTTATTACTCCTTTTTTGCATTGATAATTTAGTCATCAAAAGATGTGCTTGACTGTATTAAAACCGAGATACATTTTTCACTGTCTCGGCAGGTGTTGCTCCAGGGGCCCGTGTTTGTCCTGGCCGTCTCCGTTTGGTCTGTTTTCCGATGGATACTTTTACATGACATTGTTCACTGGATTAAATGGAGGTAATTTCCAACCATGAGTTAGGAATCTTTGCTCTTTATGTTTGTGGATCAGGTGCTTTTCTTCTGAGTCATCAGGATACGTTTCGTGTTGTCCGGGAGGAGGCCTTGCTAGTGAAATAACGTGTTTTATACAAAAATAAAACCTGCCACAATAACTTAATACTGTGAGGTCCCTTGTCTTTAGGGATGGGGCAACAGGCACACCGGCCATCCCCAGACACTCTCACCTCCTGCGATTAGGTGAGTTAGCATGAAATTTAAACACTATGCGCCTTCTTCCCTGAGACTGTAGGTGTTTTGGAAGCTGACATTTAAAATACTTTCATTTCATGTGTGTGTGTAAGGGGGTGTGGTGGAAACGCAGGAGGCTTAGTTAAAAAAAAAACTGTAACTTTTTATTCCATAAATAGCATATGTAGAAAAGAACAGAAAATGAAGGCTAGCAGAAAAAAACCCCAAAGCCGCTGAAAACTCCCTGCCCGGAGCTAATCGTAAGGCTGCGATCAACTCTGCCACGCCCGGCACACGGATCAGCCGCTGGTTTGTTTCTGTTCCCACAACCGTTGCTTAAGCTTTGGACCACAGCAGCATTACAGAGTTTTCTTCCTTAAGTTGGAAAGATGCCCCTTACATACGGGAAACCAAGGCCCAGGAAAGCCAAGCCATCAGCCCAGAGCCCCCGCGGCCAGGGGCGTGCAAAGCCGGCGTCCGGTGTCCACGCACCGCTGGGGTCCTGGCTCTGCTGCTTGGCCTCCTCGCCGCTGCCCCGCTCAGAGAGCACCCAGGTCGGCGTGCCCGGCCACAACGCCACCTACTTCAAACGCCTCCAGTGGTGTCCACCCCACACTGCCCTCGGTCCAGGCTTCCTCTGACTAGCCTGCTACCTCGACCCAGTGAGGCTGTTCCCACTATTTGAGCCGTCCCTGCCCCCACACCTTTTGTTCACGCTGATTCTTCCGCAAAGAACCTGCCCAGATCCCGGGTCAGCGCAGACGCCACCTCCTCCGTCCCGCCTGTCACCCCCTCTCTGATTCCCCTTTCCCACACCCACCCCCACATCAGAGGCTCACTCTCCAAACCTGCATCTCTGGAGCTCCCTGGTGGCTCACTGGTTCAGAATCTGGTGTTGCCTGCCACTGCTGTGGCCAGGGTTTGATCCCTGGCCGGGGAACTTCTGCATGCCACCAGCGCAGCTAAAATAAATAAATGGGAACAGAACCCGTGTCCCTGACATGAATCCCACTCTCCGTCGTGTCACGGCCGCGGGCACCAGGACCCCCTGACCCCACGAGACTGCATGTTCTGGGTGGAGGAGGGGTGTGTCCCATGCACTTGGCACGGAGTCAATATTTATTGAACGACTGATTATAACCTCAGAAAATTCTATAAGTATTTTTCTGACGTTTTCCTACCTTTGTTTAGGGCCACACCTGCAGCATACGGAAGTTCCTGGGCTAGGGGTTGAATCAGAGCTGCAGCTGAGGGCTACAGCAACGGCAGATCTGAGCCTCATCTGCCACCCACACCACAGCTATGGCCACACCAGATCCTTAACCCTCTGATCAGGGCCAGGGATTGAACCTGCATCCCCACAGATACTAGTTGGGTTCTTAACCTGCTGAGCCACAACAGGAACTCCAGTATTTTGTATTACAGGTATTGATGACTGGCAATCCAAAAAATTTGCCTTCAAATCTGAAATTTGTAAGTATTGCCCAAAAGAGGACCACAAGGACTTTGGGCTGTTTCGTTAACTGTTTCCTGCCTCCTCCTTCCTGAGTTACCCCAGGAACAGTCCGCGATTCGCATTGAATGGGTGGTGCCACCTCCGGAAGACCCCGTGACCACCCCAAGGTCACGGCAACAGTTCAGAAGGCTCTTCCCCCAGACACCCCTGCTTTCCAGTCTCAGCCTCCCGCAGGGTCCAGGTCCGTGCGGCCCTCTCAGGTCCCCGTCCTGCGGACTCCCGTGCCCTCAACAGCGCCCTCGCTTGGGACACCTAGGCGCCGACCCTCGTGGGATGAGCTGGGCATCTCCAGAGCCCGTGTCCCCGGGGGCTGGAGCCCCACACCCTGCACAGCCTGGAGCTCAGCATCGGCCCACAAGGGCAGGGTTGGGGAGCTCAGAGCAGAGGACCAGATACCAGCACTGGGAGGGGGTCGGCCAGGCGACGGCGGACCCACCACACGAGCACTCGGGGCCTCAGTCACGGGCAGGTGGCTCAGCCTTGGCCGACCCCATCTGGAGAGCTCAGGTGGACGGAGCAGGACGGCCGCCCGCTTCCTAAGGCATGGGTGGACACGCGCCCCTGACCCTGCAGCTCTGTGGGCTGCGCTCGGCCGCGTCTGGGTGACGGAGGGGGCGTCCGAAGGGCTCTTGCCTGGAAGGGTGCAGCACCGAGTCCGCGCCCTGAGAGTCTGTCAGGGGCACATCTCACTCGGGCTGGTCCGGACGGACCCCGGGCGGGGAGGCGGCTAAACCCCCTGAACCGCGGTGCTTCGTGGGGCCCTGGTCTGATGCGCCTGCACGGAGATGACCCCCAGTCGTGGACAACGGTTCAGAACGTGGCTTTTCCACGGAGATAACCCCCAGTCGTGGACAACGGTTCAGAACGTGGCTTTTCCACGGAGATAACCCCCAGTCGTGGACAACGGTTCAGAACGTGGCTTTTTCAAGGCTGTAGCCACAACGCACGGGCTGCCCTTGGCCTCGGGGCCCCGAGCGTACAGCCCTGGCACTTAGGACAGGCTGCAGGACCTGGACTCGCTCCTTGAGGCGGACACCAGCTGTCACAGGGCCTGTGCAACGTGATCCCGACTCAACCTAAGGTTCCCTCTTCAACGCTCCTCTTACCGCTGCCTTTTCCCCGCCAGCGCCCACCCCCAAGTCCCCTCTCCAGCCCAAGTGATCAGACCATTTGGGCAGGACAATGACAGCGGTTTCTGGGCCACAAGGACCTCATGCCACCAGGCGGCTTTTAGGGAAACGCTCTCCCTGTGCGGGACAAACCCTGCACACTCAATGTTTAACAAATCGTCTTATGCGGAATCCCAAACCTGTGGAACAAAAGCGTTCCCGACGTTGTAAGGTGGAGACGTGCGTCCACAACTCGCTGGTGTGGCCCAGAGGCTGTGTGCGCTGTTCTCCGACCAAACTTCATCTTCAGGTCAGGAAGGCGCCTCCCGGGAACCGGGAGCGCTTGGGACGCTCTGGAGCCCGACAGGGATTTGTTAGCGACAGGAGCACGTCCTGTCTGCGGGAGGTAATCTCAGCCGTCACCGGCCTTTACCAATCTCTACGGGACCTGTTCCAACAGGAAGGCAACTCTGTAGTCATAAAACGCAGAAGGCACGGGCTTGGCTTGGAAAGATTTCTTAACAACGGAATAAACAAAGAGGTTTGGTCCCCACACGGTGCCTTTCTGGCCACGTACTTCTGGGGAAAACTTCTAACCCCACTGACCCTTAACTGACCCTTAACTGACCCTTAACTGCCCTTAACTGTCCCTTAGCTGACCCTTAACTGCCCTTAACTGACCCTTAGCTGACCCTTAACTGACCCTTAGCTGACCCTTAACTGACCGCTCCACAAAAATGGAAGCCACGGTACTCCGTCCTCAGGTGGTTCTGAGGCTTGACCGAGTTCACGTATGAAACATACAGACTGACGCGACGGCTCTCGTTAGAAAGCCACGGACAGGTCTCTTCCATGTCCTGCGACTTCGCAGGTCTGGGGGCAGCCCCACCGCCTGATGAAACACAACCCTTCAAACCTCCGCCGGCAGCAGCCAGTGGCTGCAGCTTGGGCTCCGGATTTGCGGGGCGGTGAGAGCAGCACGGCCGTCGGGAAGCGCACTGCTCGAAGGGCACTCAGCCGTCAGGGACACCGCGGAAGGCACGAGAAGCAACGCCATCCAGTGCAGGGCTCGTGTTTCAACGTGGCTTCCGAGGCACCGGCAGAGGTCACCCGGACAAACGTGGACCTGGCGGTCCTGGAGCGCGTGCCAGCCCTCGAGCTGCTTTCCTGTCACTGTTCCCAGAGGAGGGACCTGGGAGCGGCCTTGAGAAGAGGGGCGCTGGAGACGCCAGCCCAGGGGACGGCGTGAGCCGAGACGCTCATTTCCGATGTGGAAGGAGCACAGCGGTCGCAACTGGACTGTTCGCGGCTCCGGCCGCCACCGCCGTCGTGGGTCAGTGTCCTGGTCACAGGGACAGGACCGCTCTTACCGGGACCTTCCACTTCAGCACGCGCGACTGGCCCGTGCCGGCGGTCTCCGCGGCGGCGGCTGGCACTGCGCCAGGGCGGCCGAGGCCCCCGGCTCCCCGAGTGTCCCTGCCCACCTCTGACGCTGGGCAGCGGGGCCTGAGAGCCCAGAATCCGAATCCAGTCCGCAGAGCTGGGACCTAACAGATCCTGGCTGCCCAAGCGCTCGACTGGACCCACGTGGAGCGGCCACGAGAGCTGGGGACAAGCCGGTTTCAGCGCTGTCGAAAGTCGTGGAAATGGTGCATTTTGGCATCTTTACCACCGGCAGGGACAGAGACAGCGGGAGGGGCAGGTGGCTTTACGATCGTCGAAGACGACAGTGAAACAAATAGGCTCTTAACACAAAACACCAAAGCGCAGAAGGGCGCTGGCCCATCGCTAAAAGCCGGCAAACCGAGGCCCAGTGGCTGCAAAGCCGTGGTGACCAGCACAGAGGACGGGCTGACGTCAGCTTAGAACCCTGTCCTCACAGACCCCCGGACACGCCGCCTGCTCTGCGGGTCTTCAGACGGGAAACAGGCAGAAACCATCCGGTGACAGTCCGTTTCACAGTGACGCTGCCGGAACGCGGCGTCTGCGGAGAAGACGCGGGAAACGCACTGGGTTCTGGAAGCTCCGGGTACTGTCAGGAGAGCGTGGTCTCGCCACTCCTCCAACGGGGCCGATGCCAACAACCGCGCCTCTCGCTGAAGTCGGAACACGGCCGCTGCACATCACCTCTCCTTGGGGGCGCCGCCAGGTCCGCGCTCCACAGTCGCGCGGAGTCAGAGTCACGCTTTCAAAAGCGAGGAGCGAGCTGCCTCTGCCGCCGTTTGCAGAAGCGGCGACCTTTTCTCCTTTCAAAATAAATACCGCCACCCGTCTTCATTAATACATCAAGGGGAAATGCTTGTGTTAAATGTCTGGATTCCAAAAGTAAGACACTTAAGTGCTAAGCAAAACAACGTAAAAGGACGAAAGCAGAAATCAGACGGGGTCACGGGTACTGAGGCTCGTGACCGGCAGACCGGCTAGAAAAGGCATTTTGGCTGTCCCTAGATCGCTGCATCTGGCACATTTTAAATGTTATTTATTACTGCTATGCGTCAGGCAGGCTAAGATATTTGAAATTAGGGATTCGAAGCAGTCCCAGCTCAAGGCAGGACAGACCCGGTTACAGGACCAGAGGGAGGTTCTGCCGTCTCTTCGCTGAGGGGACTTGCTCAGAACACGAGTCGCAAACTGTACTCAAAGTACCACCTGACGTCACCAAAAAGAACAGGTGAACTCAGCGCACAGCGACCCAGCTTCTGATCAGGTGTCCTCACACCTGCCCCACCCGCTCCACGTCCCCCCGTCGCAGGATCGCTGGTCTTGCTGGACAGTTCAACACGCATCACCTCATTGCCTTCAAACGAGGGACTGACGACGCAGAGCAGCGGTACACGCGTCACATTTTTTACAAAAGGGAAAGACGCAGGCTCAGAGCGGGCGGGCGCGGCGCACGCCCTGCGGGCCTGACCCGGGGGAGGCAGGCGCCGTCTGGGCTCCAGGCCTCGAGGGGCGGGCGGGCGGGGTCAGGAAGAGTGAGCGAGAGAGCGTCAGAGGCTTTGGTTCTGCTCGCATTTTACGTACCGCCCCGCGGAGATCTGCAACATTCCCGCAAGGACTGGAGGTGGGCAGCTGGCTTCCTGCAGCCTAGTGACCTGGGAAGCAGTTAAAAATGAACGCCGTGGACCAGCGAAAGCCTCAGACACTGTCCCTGTGGCTCAGTGGCCGTCGTCCCATCCTTCCTCTGAAAGCTCTTGTCCCAAGCTGAGCTGTTTCAAGGACCAGGCAGAATCTTCGCAGGCCGGCTGCCCCCCGAGAACTCTCCTGCTGTCGCGGCGTGACTGAGAAACGGGCTTCTGTTCCGAATGTCGTAACCGGGCCGTGACGGAGACTGCAGACGATTCCAAGAGCAGAGAGCCCTACCGCTTCCGAAGGCAAGGCCGTTGGAGAAAGTCCCCCAGTTACACTATTTTAGGTGAGACGGTCAGGAAGTAACAGCCCGTGACAAAGAGGCGCAGAGGAGACAGGAGCCAGGGCACGGGCTTGGGGGCCGTGAGCCCAACATCACTGCTTTTATTAGAAATCCTTTTTGTAATCGAAAAACAAAATAGTGGAAGACCTAAGCAGACAAATAAACAAAACCTCTAAAGAGAACTACGTGTTTTTTCAAGGTGCTCCGGGAAGGTGTCCCGAGGCCGCGCTCCCGGCTTTCCGTGGGCGCCAAGCTGCCACTGCGGCGGTGCCGAGAAAGGGAAGAGGACCCGAAAACTAGTTAAACCTTGATTCTGTAGAACTCAACTGATTGGAAATGTCAATTGACATATTTTAGTTATAATTCTGAGTTCTGGTGTTCTAAACCCGGGAGAGTCCAGAACGGCAGGGAGCGGACGGATCGAACTCTTAAACGCGAGCTGGCTGACCCACGGGCTGTTTTCTGGAATCAGGAAACCGCAGCCTAGTGGCTGCGCTGTCTCCACGGGGGGCCCAGCACTGAGTCACTCTCCAAGGTCCCCCCCAAAACGTGTGGTTCAGCAAACCTGTCTGACCCTCACTGACCTTCACTCTGTAGATTTAGGGAAAAGGAAATCTCAGTTTTACCAGGACTGACAGCTGAAACCCTGGCGGAAAACGGTCATGCTGGCCACATTCTGTTTCAGAAACAGTCCAATTAATAAACTTCAAAACAGAGGTGACTTGGCCCGGATCGCCTGCTCCTACTCGGGAGGGGCAGGGCTCGCTGCTTCACGTGACCGAGAGCCTGTCTCACGACGGGACTGGGGTGTGGGATCATTTCAGCGGCGTGTGCAGAGCGCGATTGCGAGAGGGGCCACCGAGGAACGGCACTGACAACAGAAACCGCCCTTTGAATTTTCGGGCTGTCATTTTCAGGACGCTCCAAGAATTTTAAGTGAACCATCTTATGAACCTCACTATCTTATTTAACATCTTACAGAATGAGATTATATGAACACAGGCGAAACACCAAGATCAATACTTATAAGTAATGGAAAATCATTGAGAACTATACCCTATTTCCATACGGGTGCAGCTATTTACATTAAATGTAAGGGAAGCGAGGCCTGCCTGCCGTTGTGAGTAAAGCAGGACCCCTCCTTTAAGGTGGGGGAGCGCTCAGGCCGCACTTGTCTCAGGTTCCTGCTCACCTGCCGGCGGGCCTGGCCCCCTGGCGCCCACTCAGATTAAGGTCGCGAAGCCTGCGCCCTGAGCTGGGGTGTCGTGTGTTCCGAGGACCCGGCCGGAGCTGGGCAGTCCCTGGCCCCAGGGCTGACGTTTCAGCTGGAAAGCAGGCTGCCTACGAGCTGAAGAAGATAACTCGCAAAGGGAGCTTCAGGCAGCAGCGAGTGTAAGCGGTCAGAGGGAAGAAACCACAGCGGAAAGGCAGCCCGGGCGGGGACGCGCGCGGGGTCCGGACGGAGGCCCCTCTGACGGGCTTGGCTCCTGAAAGACGGACGGCGCTGGACACTGGCGTGGGGGGCACTCGGGAGAGAGCCTGGGGCGGGGGGGGCAGTCAGGGCTGGGCCCGCGGGAGGGGAGGCCGCGGGGAGGGGTTGGGCAGCGGCAGCGCCCAGCAGGGGGCGCTGAGGACAGAGAGGCCCTGGGACGGTCGCGTCCCCCCAGGCAGGACGACTGACACCTGCCGGCCGTGTCCACAAGGGAGTCGGGGACCCCAGGGGAGCCCGAAGTGCCGGATTCTCTAACGGGGCCAATCAGAGGGATTTCAGCCCATTTAATGCGGATTCCATTCATTTCGTTCGTCTACCGGTTTTGCCTTCTATGCCTGAATTTCTACAAACCTTAGCAATAGTTTGAACTCGTGATCCTTCCCACAACCACAGCGAGGAAATCTTTGATCTAAAAAACAAGGTCACAGCCTAAAGTCTGCCGAAGTCAAAAGTCTGGTAAAAACCTGAAAAAGTCCATTAGCAATCCCGGTATTTCCAACAACCTTCGTGCTCTGTGATCTGGACGAAGCGTTCAGAGAGCTGATGACACCAGTTTTTTCTCTTAGCCATTCTGCAGTCTCACCAAAGACAGGTTGGCCCAGAACACCGCAGAAAACGAGCAGCCAATAGCTTAGCCCAAACACTTTAGCAAAATCAGTGGAACGTCTAAACTGGCCGGGCGTCCTGTGACATATTCACACAAATAAGGCGCCTACCGACATACAGACAAGGGTGCGAGTGCGTGTGCGTGTGTGTCTCCAAACACAAACGAGGCCAAGTCGGAAGCAGGGCCCAATCCCAGCCCCGGGGAGACTGGAAATCCTGTGTCAGCTCTTCCGAACCCTGGGGGGCCCGGTGTTAAACTCCCGGGTTAACCGTGGCCTGGGCCCCGTGAGAGAGATGCTGGCTAACCCCCGGCCCAGCACGGTCAAATATATTCAGATGAAACCCTGACCATATCAGGGCTGAGACAGTGAGAACTTTTAGAAAATGGCAAGTGCGCACCTGCGCCAGGTGACCTCGCCTGCTGGGCCTCCTTGGGTGCCACGCGCCCAGAACTCCTGGGAGAGCACCCAAAACCCAGGCCTGCGCGTCCTGCAGCCCGACCTTAAGCCCAGTACGAAGGTCCCTCCGGCTGACCTTCCCGAGCTCCTGGGCCTCAGAACCCCGCCTTCCTCCCGCTCCCAGTGGCCGCAGCCAGCACACGGCGCTGTGGACAGCACTGCATCTGTGCCTCCACTCGTGGGAAAGACCAGGACAAAGAAACAAAGGTGAGATGCATTTTCAGGCCCCTCCAGCAGGTTGGTCACTTTGCCCTTCGCACCGCCCTCCATCCCGCGTCTGGCAGAGAGCCCGGCCCCTACTGGGTGCTCGGCCAGCTTGCTGGGTGCATGAAGGGTTCGGCCACCCACCGAGCCCCGTCGGACGGCAGGCCACAGCTCCTCGGCCTCTGCCTCGGCCCCGGGGCCCTGGCTGGAGCTGCACGCGGGACACGTGGGCCCGAGAGACCGCTAGTGTCACTGAGAGCCAGCGCGTCACAGCGGCCTTGACAACGGGACTCAGTGCCTCCTCGTTTTACGGTTTTCTTCAACATTTCCTGTTTACAACATTCGATCAAATGCAGTCGGAAGAGGGAAAGGCATATTTCTCTGCTAGTAAACAAATTTCAGTTTCTGGTAGGAATATGCTATATTTGTTTTGTTCCCAGCCTCTTTTTTCCCCGGCTAGCGCCCCAGCGCTCTCAGCTCTGTGGTGAATTTGCGGAGAGGGTAGGAGCCTTCCTGGGGAGTACGGGCTGCTCTGGGTGCTATAAAATATTCACCCACCTTCAAAAATATTTGCACCCCACTGTCAAACACAGACAAACTCATATGGAATATCAGAAAATGGCTATTTTAATGGCAAATGCTCTCCTCCAACCTCTCTCCACTACAACATTTTCTTCAAAATTATTTTCATAAGAAAGATTAACAGTTTCAACATTAGCTGCTAATCCCCTTTCATTTAAAATTCTGCTGATAAAATTCTTTGCTTGTCATTCAAATAGTAAGTAATAATTACAGATTTGAGGCTTCCATCTCTGGATTCATTAATGGTAAATTGCATGGAAGTCTGAAGCATAAGGCAGCTTTGATACATCTCAAAATGCAATTTCCATAGCTCCCCTCGGCTGTGTACAATTAATTATGCAGTTAATAAGGGAAATATGTTAATGAAAGAAACATTATTCATCCAGGCCACCTGCCTTTACCAAGTATCTTTTGTGTGTTTCTCTTCTTTTTGTACTTTTGGTCTACAGACAGTCAAAAACACACACGCACACACACAAAACCTCACAACTGACAATGCGCTAATTTTAAATATCAGTCTGCCAGGCTGCGGCCACCTCAATTAACACAGGTCTAAAGAAAAATTAATTCAATTTTATGACATTTCCACTAATTTCTGCCTTCTAAAAGTTTAAGATGTCGACCGTGGCATTTCAAACTCCGAAGGAGCTGTTTATCAAACAAAAAAATTACTATTAAGTTGTCTTATTTCTTCCAATGATATATTCATCTTCATAGATAAATGAAAAACTGAGAAGAAACTGCGAAAAGAAAGATGAAGAGATAAGACCCAATCAGTCTGAATGATCAAACGCTCCTGGATCATTATCTTACCCATCGAGAACCTCTGTGCCTAACAGTAACTAAATCCCCTCATTTTTTTTTTGGATAATCAACGTTTGGCTATAGATGGGTTGGTGCAGAACCTGTGTTAACCTTTACGAAAAAAGTTAATGTTTCTGAGACATTGATGTGGAAAAGAAATCATTGGTTTAACCAGAAAAGTAAGCTGTCTGGTGAAAGCTATCTTTCTGTTTATTTTTTATAAACTGCTTGGACAAGAGGAAAAGACTGCATTTGCAAGTATGAGTTTTACAATAAATTCCTATTAATATAAATGAATAAAAAGTCCTTACTAGGTGAGAAAATAAGAATTTGATTCCAACCTCTACCATAACTTTTTGACATCTGAAAAATTCCTTAACCCAGGAGTGATTCAGAAACTCCACGCAGGTTCAAAAATACATCAGAAACCAAGCTTGGGCCCCAGAGTCGAGCGGAAACGAGAAGGAACAAGCACCATGACAATGCAGTTTTAGGATAACCAGCCCTCAAAGATCTAATACAGATCATATTCTAGGAGAAAACAAGACCACTGCCACCTCTGCCGGCAGGAGGGGCGCTGGCGGGGGCGGGAGTGGGGGGCTGGTGGGGGTTGGGGGCGCTGGCGGGTGAACCCAGACAAGCAGCTGAGCGATGGAGAAATCGGTTTCATCTCGTTTCAGCAACTCGAGCGGTACTGGCTTAAGATCTTCTTCAAAAGCGGTTCTGAGTGACGCTGCTCTGTGTGTACCAGCAGCTCCACATGTTTAAAGGGCCACCCACCCACGCCCCCCAGCCAGACGGCCGCCTACAGCGTTCAAGTGGCCAGTTCCAAGTAACAATGACAGAAGCAGCTTCTCTCTGAGACCCAGCACCTTCGCTATCACCCAACTGACATGCAAACGCCCAGAGGAGACAGTTTTCACTCGGAAGATGAGGACGGCCCTTTAACAGGGAAGCCTTTCAGGAAGAGGAAGGAGGAGGGATGGTTGCCTAGCAACACACAGACGGCATCTCCCGCATCATAAAGCAGCAGGTCTTTTCTTAGCAGCAGCCTTTTATGTTCTGTACCAGTGATGGACTCATTACGATTTTCTGATGAAGTTTTTAGGAAGAATAAAGAATTCCAGGGAGTGCAGTAAAGGTTACCACAGACACGAATTTTCACGCCCACATCCAGGTGGGAGATGCTGGATTCTGCTGCACATTATTAGAAAATACTTGCATTAGTTCTGCAAGTGCTCTTTGGAAGTAGAAGGTTTGGTTTTTAATTTCCTAAGACCCATAGGCTGCATGCTCATGAGCAATCACACTAAGGTGGGGGAAGAGAAACGGCACTAACGCTGAAAAAGCTCACATGAGACTCAAAAATTTACCTTCATCTCTTCACCAGCCAAACGTGCTAAGAGGGAATGGAGCCCGGGTGTCCGAGTCCAGCCGCCCTCCTTTCTCAGACCCGCCAGCCGGCAGTGAAACAGCTAGATGCGGTGAAGAAAAAGACAAAACCCAGACTCGACAGTCAGCACAACAGGCAGGAGTCGGCTGACAAGTGCTCCTCGTTCAGCTGCTCTGAAATGAGGAGTCTGAAGGGGAGGAAAGAAGAGAGCGGATCCATCAAAAATTATTTTCGCGTTTTAGGGTGAGAAGTTGGAGATAAGACTATCGAATGTAGTTTTCATCTTTCCCCAGGTCGGCAGCAACCGTGCTGCATACGGCCCCGACCAGGTGCCCATGGGTTCTCGAGGTCGGACGGGCGAAGCGGGAAGACTGCGGGGCGTCTTCCTCCAGCCCGTCTGCTCCAGCGAGACCCAGCTCGGAGCCTGCGCCCACGCCCGCCGGCAGCGCCTCCATCATCGCTGCAGCACACGTGCCATCGGAATTTCCCTGTGGCCAGCAGCCGCTAGCGTCTGGGGTCGGCTCACCTGACCGCCTGGCCGCTGCCCGAGGCGCCTGTCAGTGCACATCCACAGACGGCTCCTTTTGGACACGCACTCTCCCAAGCGAGGTGACCCCTTTGCCCACACGCAGAAAGGGAATCTGCGCGGACGAGGCCACGGATTGCTTTTTCTGATCACAGGTAGCCACCTTGAGATGGGTGTCTTCATTACGCAAAACATAAACTGGTGGAGCTCCCATCGCGGCTCAGTGGTAACGACCCGACTAGTGTCCATGAGGACGAGGGTTCAGTCCCTGGCCTGGCTCAGGGGGTTAAGGATCCCATGTTGCCGTGAGCTGTGGTGTAGGTCGCAGACGACGCTTGGATCTGGCGTAGCTGTGGCTGTGGTGGAGGCTGGCAGCTACAGTGCTGATTTGACTCCTAGCCTGGGAACCTCCATATGCTGCAGGTGCCGCCCTAAAAAAAAATGACCTGGTTCTTAGAAGTGCCTGTCAAGGTGACGTGCAGCCTCTGCACCGTTTAAGCTGCACTGAGGTTTACGTCCCCGGAGGTTAGAAGAAGGAGATAACGTGAGGGGCCTCCACAGAGCGTCGGGGGTGCTGGGGAGGTGGCACAGGCCGCCCCTCTCAAGTTAAGGGAGCTCCTCGGAGCCCTGTGAAGGGGCAGGTGAAGTGGCAGGTGTGTGACCTGAAGCCGCTCAAGCCTTCGAGGGAGAGGCATGGCCGAGTGACTTCCTGGACCTAAAACCCGGGGTCTTGGCTTCCGCTGTGCAAACGGGGCCATGGTGAGACCTGGCCTGCGGGAGGCAGGGGGCTGGCTGTGAGCCCCCCCAAGCCGGGACCCTCAGGAGACCTCACTGCCAGTGAAAGCATTTGCTCGGGCTGCGAGGAAGCTCACCTGGCTCCACAGGGACCCAAGAGGGGAAGACATTTGGCCTCTGGGCCTCATCCAGGGTCAAGGCTCTAAGTTACTACATCATGGTCTGGGGACCCCCGAGTGGGGCACTGACACAAAGACGGTCCTGGTTTAGGGCAGCCTGGAGTGGCTGGGGCAGCCGTCTCAAAATCTCTCCTTTGAGGTCAAGACTATCGGCCCACGCTGCACTAAATTCTGAGAGCTAAAGCCCACTGGTGGGGAGTTCATAATCTGAAATCACAGAACCCACAAGACGACAGCCACACCCAAGCGCAGGTCTCAGCTCCTAGGAATTTAGGGACTGGAAGGATTAGATGCTAACAATCAAAAACTGCCTCTGTAACAACTGAGGACATTAAAAGAGGATCAACAGCACAGCGAGGGCAGCACAGCAGGCAGATCGGAGAGAGAACACGAGGCGGCTGCAAACGAAACACAGGCTCCTGGAAGTCAGGGAGGGACGGACGGATCACATGGTGGATTAGACGCAGCTGGAGAGAAACAAGGCGGCCTGGAGGACAGGCGCGAGGACACCCCTGTAACGCGGGCAGAGGGACAGAGAGCAGGGAAGGGAGTGAGGACGGCGGCCGCCGCGGTGCCGGGGAACTGAGAGGACGGAAGAGTCGGATTGAACCCGTAAATGGCCTGTCATTCTCTAGAACCGAGGGAGACAGGAGCTCTCCGATTCAGGGACCGCAGCAAGTCCGGAGCAGGACGAACAGACACGCATAAAGCACAACAGAGACGTGCAGTTCAGACAGCAAGTACGCTGACCCGGGAGGAGAGGCCCCTGCACCAGCGGCACGGAAGGCGAGAAAACGGTATTTTGAAAGTGAGAGAAAGTCAACCGGGATTGGATCATTGTCTAATCTATCATGCAAGGGTGAGGATTAATTGGATGGGGGGGCTCCTCGCTAAAAGAGTGAGTGAGGGATATTTTACCCCAAAACAAGGAACCGAGAAACAAGGAGTGCGGGTGATGAAAAAGATCTGGTGCGTGAGAGCCCGCCTGGCCTGGCACCCACTGTGACGGTCAGTGACACTCAAGGGCATAAAACGGGGCGAAACTAAGACATCGGGCAAGCGGGCACTGGGGGGCAGGGGCTCGGGGTCAGGGCTCCTGGGTTTCTGCGGGGCGGGCAGGGCTACGCCTGTCAGACGTCAGGACAAACGCTCCGTGGAAGCTGCTGAACGGAAGGAAGACAAAGGCGGGCGGAGGCGGACGCGCCAGCGGAAGCGGGCTGATGCCGGCCCGGGCGGCGACGCAGGCCCGGAGCCACGCGCGGTGCACGGGAGCTAGCCCTGCAGAGGCCGCGAGGTCAGCGCCGACTTCCACGCACGGTCGGTCTTTCGCCTTCCCAGCCCCTCGCACAGCCCTGAGGAGGTCTGGGCCACAGGGAGAGGCTCTCCGCAGAGGGCCACCTTCCCAGCGCCTGCACTGTCACCGGCCTTGCAGGCTGTCCCGGCTCACGGGTGGGGAGACCCAAACCGACAGTCTGGGGCTGCCGCACGCACCCGGGGACCCGCTTTCGTCAGAGCCCACGCCCCCCGAGCGCCTCCGGCTCGGCTCCCCTGACTCGGAAGGGAAAGCGTTACAGGACAGGGTGGTGACCTGCCAGTTCCCGCCTGTCTGTCACAGAGACCCTCGCCTGGCAGACGTGCTCAAGTGAGGGAACACACCAACAGCCAGATGTCACTTCTGTTCACGGAGCCGCACGCGGACAGAGCACAGCCCCTTACGCTGGGGCGCAGCCTCCCGACGTCTGGCCCAGGGTCACTGCCACCGAGGCAGCGCGGACACCCCGCCTCCCCACGGATGCTCCACGTCCCGCCTGCCCCAGGCCGGCTGCTCCCCCGGGACCGGACCCCATGCCTGCCCCCGGGTCCCTCCGCCACCCGGCCCTCACGGAGGACAGAGTCCTGTCCCAGCCAAGGCACAGGATCTGGCGCTTGGCTGTGTTCGGTGGTCCGAGCCATGCACGCCTTTGCACTCAGAGAGGCTTCAGCTTCTGAGAGCAGGACCCTGGCACTGAGGAAACCACGGACCACCCACCACGGCCAGGAGCTGCGCAAAGGCCAAGGGCAGGCTGCTTCATCTGGGAACTGCTGGTGGAACCCGGCGGTTCTAGCACCACTCCAGCACTTCCAACCATAAATCAGATTTTTAAAAATAACAACGCAAGTGACATCCCCTCGCCAAAAACAGAATAATTAGTTCTGTGCCCCCAATAAAGACTGGGGTGGAACCGTACTCCTCGCCTTAAATCAATACCTAACCGTCGTTGTACAACTATAAATGTAATAAAATCCTTAAAAAACAACAAACACCAAACCATCAAGGGTCGCGGACGTCACAGGCCCGGAGGAGCCTGGAGGCCGAGGAGATGGGGGGCAGGTACGGTCGCAGCCCCTCAGCACAGGCTGCACCCCAGGGCCAGGGCCCCACGGAGGGGCTGCGGTGCGTCTCTGCAGGGAAGCACCCGGCATCCGAGGCTGTCGGCCGACCTCCCCGCCACCCGCCACCCGCCACCCAAGAAGCCCCGTCCCCGCAGAGCGCCCTCCCAGGCCCCGCTTCCGCGTGACACTGCAGGCGGGAGCCTGTACCTGCCGCGCGCCCCTCCACGGGCTCACACCTTCCCGCGCGACGCCTTCTCAGGACGCAGGCTCTTAGGTGGAGCCGGGCCCCCCGGGAAGCACGATGCGCCAGAAAGCGGAGGAGGCGTGGACGGTTCCCCAGCCTCCCCCAGTCCCAGCTCGGGACGCGGAGCAGACGCTCCCGAGGCTGGGGAGGTGGTGGCCGCTGGGCAGGCGACCCGGGCCGGGCCACCACAGCGCGTGGGCCGGCGGGAGGAAGACAGAGCTCCCGCTGGCATCGACCTACCAGAAAAGACGCCTGGCTCAGGCCTCTGTCTCGGGCGTGGACCCACTGTGTGGCCTAAATTCACATCTGATTCCTGATCCCAGGGTCTCAGGAGGTGAGTGTGTCCGGACGTGGGGGCTTTAAAGGGGTGACTGCGGTCAAAGAGGTCCGGGGCAGCCCTGACCCAACGTGACCAGTGTCCTTGTCCGCAGAGGTGACCGGGACGCAGACACGCAGAGGGACAGCTGTGAATACACGAGCAGAAGGCGGCGTCTGCACGTCGAGGAGAGAGGCCTCAGAGAAGGGACACCTGTCCCACCCTGCCCGCGGTGGCCAGCCCCCGGGACCCGAGACAGCAGGACTGAGCTGCCCGAGCTGACCAAGGTCCCCGAGACCACGGCCGGCACTCGGGCTTCCAGGGGCTGCTTCTCTCACTGACGGCACCGGCTGCGTTATTTTGGGAAACAGAAACAACACTTCACAGTCAGAACAGATAATCCCCACACGCAGGAAACGCGCGCGCCGAGGCCCGCACCCGCCTGCCTCCGCTGCGTGGCACTCGTCCTTCTCCTGGACCGACCTTCCGGAGGGTTCCGCCTCGCCCACGGTGGCCGGGGCCGCGCCCCGCGTGTGGACTAACGGTCGGGCCCGCAGGAGCCAGACAAGAGCGAGCTGGTTCCATCGCGACGGCCCGGCCAGTGCCTGCGCTGGCGTGTGCGACACAGAGCCTCCCCGCCCAGGGTGCGCACCCCCGAGAGAAACTTCTGAAACCACTCCTGGAAGGCACAGTAACAGTCCCCAAATTATGAGAGGTCACGTGTGTTAAGAGAAATAAAAACCACACCCCTTTGGAACAGCATTTCCACCCAGCAGTAGGGGTCAAGCTTGGCCGGTCCCCAAGGCCGGGGAGGGTCTGGGGACACGGGCGCCATTTTTGGCCTAGTTGGCAGACGGTCAGTCGGTCAAGTGCTGCAGCAGGAGACTTGGCAAAACCTCTCCAAATAAACAATTAGCGCGCCCGACGACCTGGGGTCTTACTCCCAGAAATCCGACTTACAGCTACTTTCACACGTGCTGTGACGTTGCCGTGGCAAAGCCTGAAAGTCGCCAAGATCACTTTCAGTAAGTCTACGAGAAAGAAATTATTGCACACTGAAGAACAGGGCAACCCAGAGCGCTCGGAAGACGAGCAGTCACAGACACGCGGAACCACCCAGGCGCGCGCGAGGGCGGCGGGCGGCCCCAGGCCTGGAAAGCGGGACAACGCGGGCTGCGCGGGGCTGGGAGCGAGCTGTTATTAAAATGTTTTCATTAACACACACACACACAGGCAACACACACACACACAGTCTTGTCCGAGTACCTGGGTTCTCCTGGAACCCAGGAGGGCATGAGCAGTTGGCAGCGGGGCCCGTCTGACTCTTGTCCCTGAGCTCCCCTCAATGGTAGGCATTTCTAGGTCACAGAGGTGGCACCCAGGTGAGAAACCCCGCAGACACAGGAGGCTCCTGCTTCCCAAGAGTAAAAGGGATGCAAAGAGCCAGCGCACGCCCTCGCCTTCCACGTGGACGAGGACACGGGCCCTCTCTCCACACAGCCCCGTGCCCTGCGCTGCTTCCGTCTCCAGCGCCCAGAGGCGAGGCCCCCGAGGGATCAGGAACTCGGGGCGCCACACGCTCTCGTCACGGCCCACAGAGCCGCCTGCTGACATGTCAGCCCCCGAAAACAAACGTGGTCTAGGGACGGGTGTTTCTGAAAGATGAAACGAAAGGTAACTCTGCCCTCAGAAGGACGTGACGCAGCTGCGGAGCAGCGGTCCCACCTCAGGCTTAAAGCCCAGGGACGCGGACGACACGACGTCACTCAAAGGCGGCCACCTGCTTCCAGGGCTCTGAGCCGGCCAGTGGCCTCGTTGCCATGGAAACGCTTCTTCAGAGAGCGAGGGCTTCCCGCCGGCCTCCACTCCCGCCTCCCCACGAGGCCGCGCCTCCAGCAGGGCCCCGGCCGCCGCCACGCACCTGGCCATGCACCTGGCCGTGTGGCCTCAACCCGCCGGGGGAGGGGCCCAGTCCCGGCCTCCGGGCACCCACTTCCTGGGCCCGCGAATCCCCCCAAAGCGCCCTCGTGAGTGCCTGGGGCGGCCGGTCTCCAGGGCACCTGATGTTTTCCCTGCAGAGAAGGCCCGTTTCCCCCTTAGTTTCAGCAAAGGAAAACCGGTTCCTTTTTTGGGCCGTGATCCTTTCTGGCGCAGTCACAGGGGGAGGCCTCTCTCGCTGTCCCTTTAACCTTAGAGGAACCTTCCGGGGGCCCTCCCACTGAGCCTGCTTTGCCGGCGAGCAAACGCAGGTGCAGGACCAGCCCGGGGACGTGGCCCAGGAAGCAGCCGGGCTTCGGACTCTGCCCCGGGCTGCGGGTGCCGTCAGCTTCGTCTCACGCTGACCCCTGGCCCCGGGCGGCTCCGAGGCCGGGCCAGTCTCCGCAGGAAGATGTGGCTGCTGGGAGGGGCCTCCCCTCGCACATGTCCACTGGGCAGCTGCCAGGAGCTGCCCTCCCAGCGCCCCGGCGGCCACTTTCATGGTCCCTGAGACCCCGGTGCCTCTAGGCCTCGGTCATCATGACCCTCGCTGGCCCGCCTGTCTGCTGCGTCCGCCTGCCTGGGTCCCTTGGCCGGCAGCAGTCAAGGCCACCCTCCCCGCAGGGGGCTGCACCTGCCTCGTCCTGTACGTCCCCTGCCCGTCGCCTCATCATCTGCACAGGCGGCCCGAGGTCGGCCGGTGGGCTTGCTGGTCTCCTGCCTCCTTGCGGGCAGAGGGTGAATTCCGTTGGTCCCTATAATCCTGTTCCTTCGCTCCGAGCCTGAAATCACCGCAGGTGAACAGGACACGCTGTGTAGACGGAGGGACTGAGAGGGGAGGCGGGCGCTGAGGTCTGTGGGCAGCCCACCGATGGCCGAGGGACAGGTCGGTATTCGGCTTTTCAGCTTCCACGCCGCCCGAACCTTCCAGCTTGCACTCTGGTGACCAGCGAGCCCGCCGGCCGGCCTGGCCAAGGCCCTGCCACCGTGGGGGCTCCTCCTGGCACCTGTGTCCACGTGCACGCAGCTTTGCTGTCGATTCGACCGCGTCTCTGAGCCACAAGCTCACGTCCGTGTGATGCTCCCGCGAGCGGGTGAACCTCAGGGGCGGCTGGTCCCTGGGGTCCGCCTGGTCCTCGCACAGCCCCTCGCCGTCCCCGAATCCTCGGCCTGCAGCTCAGGAAGCCGGCCGGGCTGGCCGCCTGAGAAGCACAAGTCCGTCCTGGTGGAGGGTCGGGTGACGAGTCACGGCAGACGGGGCTCCTGGTGGCCCTACTGAGGCCCAAGGTCAGGGCTTCCGCGTGATCCTGAGGTCCTGGCACGCGGTTCAACGCGGCCTGTGCTGACGGGGAGCCAGCTGGCCACTCGCCAGGAGCAAGAGAACCCGTGAACGTGACTCTGGCTTAGTCTGCGGTGTCCCACGGCTTCTCCCGTGAGAATGGGCTTCAGCTTCAGAGTCCGAAGGATGAGCCGTTTCACCTGCTTCTGGGGGTGAGAAGGTGGGAAAATCCCCGCGGGGCTCACTTCTGCCCGGGGCTCAGCGCCCCATCTATAGGTGGGTCAAAGGTTTGGGCTGACGCTCAGGCCACGGCCCAGTGCGGGTTCGCGAGGCTGCGTCTGCCGTTGGCCTCTCCCGCCCCCGCTGTGTCCTTGGAGTTGGGAAGCGTGTCTGGTGACGCCGATTCAAAGGGGGCGTCAGCTAATGAAAGACCCTGAGTCCAAGGCATGGCTGACCCTGTGGTCTCTGGCTGGTTAGCGGCGGACGTGGGTCAGGAATCCCCGGTCGGAGCCCTGTGTGGGTGCCGCCCTGGGCACGTGTGACCTGGCCCTGCGCCCCCCAGGGCTCGGAGGAATGGGGGTGTCAGCTGAGCCTCGCCGGCGGCAGCGCCAAACTCCCGGCTCCCCTTCCTTTCCTCCTGAGGCCGCGGCTGTGTCCACCAGCCTCCCACCTCTGGTCCAAACCGGCCGGCACCTGCGCTTCAGGCCCACACGCGGGTGTCCCCGGGCTCCAGCCCAGGCTCCGCCCCGAGGCTTCTCCGCAGTTTGCTGGCCGCTCTGGGATGAACGTCCCCAGGTCTCACGTGGAGCTGCCCCTGCCAAGGGGGCATCAGGAGGCGGGGCCTTGGGGTGACGAGGTCACAGGGTGGAAGCCCCACGCAGGCGTCGGTGCCGAGAGGAGGCCCCACGGAGCTCCCCGCCCCGTCCCCAGGTGAGGGCGCCAGAAGCTGTCGCGTGTGAACCGGACACACGCCTGCCTCCACCTCAGCCCCTCAGCCTCCAGACTGAGAGTCAGTGCCCGGTCTGTGGCGTTTGTTCCAAGAGCGGGAAGGGACCGGACGCCGGCCTACGTCCAGTCTGCGTTGTTATTACTAAGTAAGTAGGAAAGTTCCCAAGAGCCATAAACATTTAGCACGACGGAAACAACCTGCACGACCACCCCCCCGCAACAGTGGATCCTGGCAAGTTCACCGCTCTCGAGAGCCCGGCTGCCTCTGCGGCCGCATGTCCGGCGGGACAAAGGCTGTCATCGTCACCGAACAGGAAGAGGCCTGCGGCTGGCGGGGACGGCAGGGTCCACTCAGCCTCTGGGACCCGCCTCTTAGTAACCTCAGCCCGTGACTGTGCGTGGAGGGCGCACGCTCTGGGCGTGGGGACGGGGGCCTCTGCCAGGCAGGCTCCTGGGCAAGGCGGGGCCGGAAAGGGGCTCAGGAGGCAGCTGGCCGCCAGACTCTTAACGAGAAGCAGCAAGGAGCGACATCTTTCTATTCACAGGGACGCTGCTCAGCGAGCGGGGGGCCGGGGCTGCACCATCAGGGCTGGAGACAGCTCATCCGTGAGCACCCCACAGGTGGGGCCCGAGCGGCCTGAGCACGGGCGGGGGGCGACCCACGGCTGTCCTCAGGGAGGCTCGTGCCCCCTCCTGCTGCGCAGGCTGTGTGCTGGGGAGCCAGCCCGCGCCCGCCCTGCGGTTCCCCGCCCTGCGGCTCCCGCCCTGCTGCTCCCCGCCCTGCAGCTCCCCGCCCTGCAGCTCCCGCCCTGCGGCTCCCCGCC
>PVHT021183644.1:3525386-3542654 GCA_004024745.2 Catagonus wagneri
CCCGCCCTGCAGCTCCCGCCCTGCAGCTCCCCGCCCTGCAGCTCCCGTGCACAGAGGCCCCGCCCGCTCCCCGCGGGGCTGCCACCTGCCTCACCAGGACCATGTGGCCAGTGGAGATGTCCATGTCGGGCTGCACGGGCTCCTCTGACCACGACGAGGCGCTGCTCCGCGCGGAGGGGCTGGGCGCCGGCCCGTCGCTGAGCTGGGACGACACGCTGTTGATGCGGGATGCGTGCAGGGCCTCCGGGCGCTCGGACGTGCGCACGGCCATGCGCTGCCGGCACAGCTCCTGCAAGACAGCGGGCGCGGGTCAGAGCCTGCGGGGCCAGCCGCACCCCCTCACCTGTGTCCCGAGTGCCCCCGGGGCCGGCGGGGTTCACCTGGGGCAGATCAGGTGCACATGCAGCTCTGCAGACACACACACACACAGACACATAAATACACACAGACGCACAGACACATACACATAGATATATAGACACAGATCTGCAGAAACACACAGAGACACACAGACACAGATATATGGATACAGAGATACACACTGACAGACACACAGACACAGATACACGCAGACACACACTGACACACAAGATACAAATGCTCACACACACGTACACACAGATTCAGAAGGGGCCGAGGGCCTGGCTCTGGCCACTGGACGCTCAGGACAGGGCGCCGTGGGACTAGCTCAGGCGCCCACCCTCCTCGTCAGAATGGGGCCACGGCTGGGGGAGGGCTGACACTGTGGACGACGCGCAGATGCCGGCACCACAGCCTGAGTGTTTCGGGAAAACCCTCTCTTGGATTCTCCGTGTTCCCCAAATGACACCCAAACTGGTGAAGCCCAGGCAGGACAGAATCAAGAGGCGTGGATGAGACGGGACACGCGGGGCTGATGGGGTGCTGCTCCATTGGGCGGACTCCAGGGACAGAGCTCTGGGTCTGAAGGACGAGCAGGACCCCCGGGGGGAAGCTCCGTGGTCACCCCAGTGTCTCAGGCCGCCCCGCACTAGGTGGGTGACTAGCCCGCCCCAGAGGCCCCGCCGTGCCCGCGGCCGCCAGACCGTTGCCCTGAGATTCGGCCACGTGCCCCCATCTCTGAGCCACCAAGTGCCTCAGGGGGGAATTTGATGACTTCCGGCCTCGGGCCCAGCAAACGTGTCAGCCCAGCAAACGTGTCACGCTCACCTGAGCCATCAAATAACAATGAAGGAAAAGACCTGTCGGGGAGGGGCCTGGGCTGGAGCGCTGGGGGTCCCTCGGGCCCTGCCTGCTCCCGGGGCCGCTGGGGAGCCTGCACCCACCTGCTCGGCCAGCCCAGGCAGGGCCGTGGCCACGGGGTTCCCCGAGCCCTTAGCCTCTCACCGGCACTGCGCTCGTCCTCGGGGGGCCCTGCCCTCCCACAGGTCAGAGGACGGCCGGGGGCTTCGAGGGGCTGGACCCGCAGCCCCATTTGAACAGCGGTCGCAGGATCCGTGAGGGCGGGGGACGCAGAAAAGGCAAATAGAGTCAAAAGGGCGACGGCGAGGGGGGGACTCCCTGCCACCCCGCCCTCGACCAGGGCTCAGAGCCACACGCAGTCCTAACAAAGCACTTGTCTGGAAATCCGCCACGTTTTCTCACGACTTCAAAAACAAAGGAAACCCGCACGGACAGGCGGCCGTGATAAGGCAGGAAACCCAGAGGCCAGGCCAGTCTCACCGCCCACACGCGCCTACGCGGCCGTCACCCCAGTCTGGGGCGAGCACGCGCTGCCGCGGAAAGTTCTGCGGTTTCCCGGGCTCACGCAGAAGAGCGGAGCCCTCCCGGCTTCAGCGAAGACGGCGCAGGACACCCCCCAGGGCGGGCCCCTCTGGGGGCGGCGGCAGGGTTTGAGGTTTGCTCCCTGAGACGTTCAACTCCAGCCAGCCTGGCGTCAGCCTGAGAAAGTGCCCGGCACGGAGAGTGACCGCCACGCCTGGATCCCCCGTCCTCGGCCCGGGGGGAGTGGACGGTCCTGGGCGGGGCGCCCGCCCGGCCAGACTGGTGAAACTGGGCGAGTCACCAGGGCCCCCAGCCTGCACGTTTTCACCCGGAACTGAAGGAAGGTACAGTCCACGTTCGCGAGGTGCCGGTGCGGGGCCCGCCGCAGAGCCCGCGCGGCCGGTGGAGCGGCCGTGGGGGGACAGGTGTGGCAGACGTGAAAGCGGTCCCGCAGACCTGAGCGACCTCGGAGCCGGGAGACTTTCCCAGAGGAAGCGGAGGCTCGGTGTCGGGGGGGCCCACAGACCAGAGCTCCTCACCGGGGAGACCCGGTCCGTTCGCGGGCGCGGGGAAGGCAACGCGGGCGCCTGGCGCAGGCCGGCTTTCTTCCCGCAGCTCCCGAGCACGGCTCTCCCTGTGGGTCTTTATTTAAAAAAAAAAAAAGCTGCAGTAAAGATCCAAGAAAAGCACGCCCCCTGCCCTCACCCCGCTGGCTCTGCCCCTGCGTGGAGGGAGGTTTCCAAGCTGCACAGGCCCCGCTGGCGGGGACCCCTGAGCTTCCGCCTACAGACGACGGCGCGTGGGCTGAGGCGGGAGGCCTGACCCTGACCGACCGCAGGCCAGTTTCTCCGCAGTAAACGACGAGGCCCAGGGCTGTGAGGGGCTGGTTCTGAGCCCTGAGAGGAGATGCTAGGAGGGTCTCTGGCGCCTCCACAAAACTGCCCTGAGGCCCCCGGCGGGTCGCCCAGGCTGCCTGGTAGACCCATCCCAGAACCAGGACTGGAGGCATCCGTCCCTCCAGAGGGGCTGCGACGAGCACGCTCTTTTCACTCGGTTCCGCTCGGCTTCTGGGAGCCCCTCCTTGCTCTCTCACCCGCTCACGTCCTGGAGTCGCGAGGCTGTGTGACCCTGGGCAAACCACCTAACCTCTCTGGGCCCGGTGTCCTCATGCGAAGTGGTGATACTGGCAGCAGCCTCGCCTCTCTCCAGAGGCTCAAATAAGCGCACACGAGCAGAAGGCGCCATCGTAACTGGGCCCAGCTCGCAGGTGACTCCCACTCAGTCACACTGGGCGGCCTGCAGAACCCCGCGGCCAACACCATGCGGGGTGCAGGGCGCCCGGGCGAATACGGCCAGGGCCCCGACTGCCGGTGCTCACAGGCTGCCCAGAGCTGCCCAGGAGCGCCAGGGAGGTGGGGGCCGGGCGCCCTGGTGGCTGTGGAGCCGGGCAGGGACCCTGAAGGCCGCTGTAGTGAGGATGGAGGTCAGGGGCGTGGAGGGTTCCCGGCTGCCGTGGGGGCGGCCCCACATCTGCACGCTGCCGCCGCGGCTCGCGTGCGGGGTCCTGGAAGCGGCGTGGGGCTTCTCCACAGCCCGAGTCCCTCCCGTACGGACAGCGTCCCTGTGAGCCGGTGGCGGGGACGGCCGAGCCGTCTCAGGTCCCTGGGCCTGCAGCCCGGCCGCGCACAGGGGCCTGTGGGCCGCACTCTGCGAGGCTGGGGTCCGCGTCCACCCTGGGCAGAGGGGCGGCTCCTCCGGGCGCCTCCTGAGACCTCGGGCCGGTCACCGCCTTCTCCTGCCTCGTCTTCCCGATCTCAGACCCGGGTGCGACCGGCGTCTGGCCCAGATGGCAAGCGTCACTCAGGCGGAGACCGTGGCGCTGGGCGGTGCCACTGCTGTCAGGTGCGTCAGGACAGTGGCGGGAGGGCCATGGACGCGAGGTGGCCGGCCCCGTCTCTGCTGCAGCCCTTGAGCGCAGCACGAGGGGGCCAGATCTACGTGTCCGTGACAGAGACAGGGTCGCTCAAAAGTGCTTCGGTCTGATGAACTTGTCCCCAGAAGGGGACAGCCGGCCCCACAGCTGAGGAAGGGCTGGAGACCCACCTCCCCAGATGGCCTGTCCTGCCTCGAACCCAGCCGAGTCCCTCCAGGCCGCTGCGGCCGCCGCCTGCACCCTGCGTCGCCCTGCTGCCGCGTCACCTCCCCGCACAGTCACGGGCTCTCCAGATGTCCTTGCGGGGCAGGCAGGAAGCACCGGGAGCAGGGACCTCTGGGGGACCGGCAGCGGCCTCGTTAATTAGTCCTTTAGGTTGATTATGGCTTGTAAGTTTGATAATAGACCTCTCTGCCCAATTACTTTAAAATTAAAAATTTCTAAGGGAAAACAAAGTCCTTTTAGAACAGGGAGAAAAGTGTAGAAAGCTGCCTGACTTAGTAACGGTGGGGCCAGGAGCCTGGCTGGTGGCCCTGAGGCCGCTCAGGCGGACGGTCCTGTGGGAACGTGCTGGCCTGTGCCCCGCGCAGCCAAGCGTCTCAGCACGGCCACCGGCCAGGGCTCGTCGGAAAAGCCGTGCCACGCAACTCTGGCCCCAGCTAAGCCGTGACCCTGTGCAGCCTCATTCTTCATTCAAAAGTACCATCTCTATCTCAGAAGGCAATGGCAGTGCACAGGGAGACGACGAGCGGTCGCACGGACCCCCGGGCAGGGCCTGAGCGCGCGGGCCGGGCTGGAGCGTTTGTCACACGGACCCCCGGCAGGGACTGAGCGCGGCCGGAGCGTTCGTTTCCAGTGGGATTTGCAGTCGACGATATCAGCTCCCAAGACTCAGGGAACTGCGCTCGGGCCAAAGTGCTTCCCCGAGTGTACTGCGCCTACCACCAGGGAGGGCCAGGCGGGCAGGACAGCGCTCACGTCATCGAGCGACAGCCTCTGCCGCCACCCAGGTCAGCCCTCTGAGAGGGATCGCTGACGGAGGGCGTCTTATTTGAACAAAAGTCAGTGACGCCGCTAAACGCACCGCAAGCTCTTAGAGAAACCTGGGGAGCAGCCCACGGAAGTTCTGTTTTTCCTTTTTTTTTGTTGTTTTTTTGCCTTATTTGGGCCGCACCCGCGGCATATGGAGGTCCCCAGGCTAGGGGTCTAACACGAGCTGTAGCTGCTGGCCTTCACCACAGCCACAGCAACACGGGATCCAAGCTGCGTCTGCGTCTGCAACCTACACCACAGCTCACGGCAACGCCGGATCCTTAACCCACTGAGCAAGGCCAGGGATCGAACCCGCAACCTCATGGTTCCTAGTCAGATTCGTTAACTGCTGAGCCACAACGGGAGCTCCCCCATGGAAGTTCTGAACTTTTCCTACCTGATGATCCTGGCAGCGAGCAGAAGGGGGAGAGTCCACACCCGAACGCCAGCCCCCGGCTTCGGCACAGAAACACCCAGGCGAAAACCGCAGGACACACAGCCCAACACGAGGCCCAGTGCAAAGTCCAGTCACGGTTCCGCCCAACTCTGCCCCGGGGCGCCTCCTGGTGGGGCCGGGGCCGCGTGCACAGGAGGTCCCGGCCAACAGACTCACTCGCCCGACGTGGAGGTCCAGCCCCTTCCTCCAGCCGTGTCATTAAAAGGATCTTGAAATGCTTAGGATCCAGAATAACTCTCCTTCCATTAAAAGGTGACTGTGCTTATGATCTAGGACAGCAGACCTCAATAAAAGCGATCCTGGGCATTTAACTTGACGACTTCGAGGCGAGAAAGACAACTGGGGTCGCTGCGGTGACTCCCAGCCTCGACCGCCAAGAGGCGAGGAGTTACGCAGGAAGGACGGGCGGCTGCGACCGGATGCGTCCACTGCTCACGGCTGACCATCACAGGCCCCTCCACACGGCTCTTGGCTTGGGCGCCCTGTCATGGCTGCGGACCCATGGGTGCCGCGCCCAAGAGCCGGCCTCCCTCTGGGCTGCACCCTCGCAGACGCACGGGGCGCCCACTGCGGCTGCGAGCAGCGCCCAGGGTGAGAATCACTCCCACCAGGAGTGTGGGCCAATCCGTCTTCTCACCACAGCGCCTACTCTTCAGCGGGAAAGAAAATCCAGCGAGCGTGTGAATTAAGAGACAGCTGTCTTCTCACAGCAAGAGGGGGGTCACTTCTCCGGGGGCCGCACTGCTCCGGCTTCCAGCACATCTGTGTCTGGAGGGGGCTGGCCACTCAGGGGGGGGGCCTGGTCACTCTGGGGGGCCTCTCAGCGCAGCATCTGGACCCCCCAGGGTGCAGAAAACAGGCAGGTCACTGCAAGCTCCCAACTCGCCACGGGTCGCGGAGCCCCGCGAGGCCGCCCCCGGGGAAGCGGCTTGGCGCCTGGGGAGCGGGCGTCTGAGGTCAGCGCTGTGGTGGGAAGACGGCCCAGGGAGAAAACAGAGCCTGCCGGTGGCCGAGGACGCGGCCTAGGACAGACCCAGGCCCAGGTCGGGCGGTCGGATCAAGGCAAGACCTCTGGCCCAGATCGCCCGGGTCTGACTCCCAGCTCGGCGGCTCAGGACCCACCCGGCATGACCCTGGACAAACTGCCCGAGACCCTGGGCCCTTTTCCAGGCCAGCAGCATGGGGACGACGGCAGGGCAGGCGCACAAGCGGGCGTGTAAAGCGGTGTCGGTGCCGGGCGTGAAGCCGGCCCCCCGCAGCGCTCCCTCCCCTGGATGCAGGCTCCCCGCAGAGCGCGCTCCCGGTCGCTGCGGAGAAGGGGGTCGGGGTCCGGCCAGGCCCTGCTCCCTGACACCGGAACCCAGAGGCCCCGGCCGGCCTGCTGAACAAGGGCCGTGGCGGACCCAGTTTGCCCACCAAGCGCTGTCTTTAGCAAGAAGGATCTCTCCGCTCCCTTCCTGGGGACACCAGACTCTAGAAGTTTCTGAAGAGAAGAGGGCAGCGTCTTCACAGTCCCCGCAAGTGGAGACACTCAGTCACCAAGGAGTCAGACACACGAAGCCGGCAAACATCCAAACAGCTCCTCGCTGGTCAAGAAAGAGCAGACGAGAGCCCAGAAAAAGCCCCACGGGGCTGCCCGCTGCACGTGTAGAGCCCGAGGGCTGGCGCCTGAGCCGGCCCCCCGGCCGCCCGGCCCCTGACCGGCGCTCCCCTGACCGGGGCTGCCCTGACCGGGGCGGCTCTGCAGAGCTTCGCTTAAGCCCAAAGGCTTCCCATTTGCAGAGGGGCCCGGGGCTCCGGCCTGCAAGCCAGGAAGACAGGGCCACATAGCACGTTTCCGAGCCACAGTCACATTTTCTGTAAAACCCCCGCACACACGGAGCCCAGACCCCAGGTGTCTGCAGAGTCTCAACGTGTTTCTTCCTTCTTTGCAGCACAGTTTGCAAAGGAAGCCGAATGGGCTTCTGGGGGTTAGAGACCCATCCGCATGCATAACAGTGCAAATGGCTCAGCTCTGAATCCGCCCGCGGGGAAACTGCACCCTGGGGTTGGGAGAAAAGACCTGCTGGCCCAGGTTGCACCGAGGGAAAGACAAGACTCCAAAGGCTGCAGAAGAAGCTCTTTGTACCTTGCGCGGAACAGCGGGAACAAAGCAGCGGACGGCCCGGGCGTGCACACAAGGGTGGCTGGGCTTTCGGGGTTATTTGCGGAGTGTAATTAGTGGTAACCGCGCAAAACCGAGCACGATGCATACATAAAGCCGAGAGAGACAGGGTTCATTAGGGTGTGCGGGGGCGGGGAGGGCGGCAATTACTCTCCAGATGGGATTAAACACTGAGAGCGGGCTGAAAAGGAGCGGTGCCCTGGGAGGGGCCTGAGCCCAGCTCAAAGGGCACCGCAGACCCCACAACACCGTGAAAACGGGGCACAGAGGCCCCCATGGCCTCGGCGTGGCGGACAGAGGGGAAGGCCTGCCTCGGTCACGAGCACGGCCGCAATGGAGCCCTTGGGGACAGGGAGCGCTCCATGAGGAAGCTGGGATGTGACAGTAATACAAGCACTGAAGCAGACGCTCTTAGAAGGCGGGGGGGGGGGGCTGCTATGTCCCCTTGGGGTGGGGACAGGTGGTTTTTATTTGCTCTCTTGCATTTTCTAAATTGAGCAGGCATTACTTGTGTAATAAAAACCAGTGCAAGGTGTATTTAAAATACGCCACTTTCTACATTCAGTACGATTAAAGCTACGTGAAATGTTCGGGGCAAAGCAGGGGACAAAACATCCTGGACAGGCAGGGTCCAGTAACGTCGCATCGGAAAAGCAGGCGAGGAAACGTGAAGCTGCTCTAAGGAGCCGGGCGCTTCCCTGCGGCCGCCCGAGCCGGAAGGACCCACCGGGCTCCGGGTCGGCGGGGCCATCGCGCACACAGAAGCCCTGACTCACGGTGTCTCCTCCGGGAGCTGCTCACGCACATTCTCCCCGTGGAGAGCCCGCGTGATCAGCGCTGCCCAGGCAGTCCTGCGGTCCCCAGGCCGCCTCACAAGGGACTGGGGGCCACGTTGGAAAAGGAGCCGAGCAGCACCCCACCCGGGTCAGAACCACGGCTGATGCTCTGGCTGGCTGGGCCCCCCTCAGCCCAGGCCGCCTGGCTCCTGCTCCCCGGGTGGGAGGCTCGGCCCTCGGCCACCTCACTGTCACGGACTTGTGTCCCAAGGTCCCCACCACGTGTCCTGGGACACTCCGCCCACACCAGGCTATTTGGTCGACATTTTCACAGAGTGCACACAGGCCGTGCACACACAGAGCACACACACACGCACGTACACGGCACACACGTGCACACACATTGCACATACACACAGCACGCTGCACGGTACATGCGCGGACACACGCATGTGCACAGCACACACAGCACACACGCATGTACAAGCGTGTGCACACAGGGCAGTGGTGCTTCCCCGGCAGGACCCTAGGCCGGGTCCAGAGCTTCTGAAGGGGGTGCTCACTCTGACCTTTAACGAGGGACACGCTGCCCCCTGCACCCCAACAACCTAATAGCAGCTGAGCTGCAAACCGCGGCCGCGCTGCGTGAAGTCAGGCGCCAGGGCCCCACTCGGCCCCGCTGCCCGAGCACGAGAGAGCAGCGGCTCCCATCCTGCAAGCGTTTCCTCAAAATCAAAGGCAAGGATATGGACCCCTTTCGACTAACGGAAGCGAAAATAACGTCCAGCACCTCTAAATCGGGAACGGTCTACGGTCAGAAGGAAAGCAGAGCTGCTCTCCGCCCCAGCCCTGGAGCCCGGGAGCCCCTCCCAGCGCCCGCCCCGGCCCGTACGGGGCCACCCCTGCCCCCCAGACTTGAGGACAGCGGTCACTTTCCTGCTCGGCCTCCCTTGTCACCTAGCGCAGGTCAGCTGAGAGGTCAGCAGACGCCCTCTGGGGGGGCACCGCTGGCAGCCCTGGGGGCCCGGTGTCCTCCCCTCCCCTGCTCCGGGCAGGGGCTGAGACGGTGCTGGAGGCTCTGCCTGGGAGCTGGAATCGGGTCCTGCCGCCCGGGCTCCGGCCTCCGGCTCAGACCGCAGGGCTGGGACACCACCTGCAAGCCCTGTTGAGAGCCGGACAGCATTACTCTCCATAGTTTTAAACTTCAGGAGGGAGTTCCTGTCGTGGCACAGCGGAAACGAATCCAACTAGGAACGATGAGGCTGTGGGTTCGATTCCCGACCTCGCTCAGTGGGTTAAGGATCTGGCATTGCCGTGAGCTGTGGTGTGGGTCACAGATGTGGCTCAGATCTGGCGTTGCTGTGGCTGTGGTGTAGGCTGGCAGCTGCAGTTCCAACTTGACCCCTAGCCTGGGAACCTCCATATGCTGTGGGTGTGGCCATAAAAAGCAAAAAATAAAATAAAAAACAAAAATAAATAAAGTCCAGGAGACGCCCCCAGTCACAAAATTTGCAGCTGGCACGTCGCTTAAAGGCGGGGCTCAGAAGGCACGTGCCTAAGAGCGCTTGACCTCCTGCAGAACATACCCGATCCCCTAAAAGGGACCAGGCGGACCCCCTTTACCTAAAGGCCGTCTGTCCTTTGAGATGAGAGGCTCGCTCATCTTCCTCGTCTGCCAGGGGAGGCTGGAAAGGGCTGTGATGGTGGCAACACAGCGGGAACCTCCCGACTCCGATAAGCATCTTCCTCCTCCCCTCAGCCCACATCAGGGCTTCCGCGGTCTTCCATGCCGCCGCTGACGCTGGCATCTGAGACGCAGAGAGCGCGTGCCTGACCACGGCCCGGCAGGGCTCCAGCTCTCACGGGCGGGCTCGGCCCCGCTCCAAGCCCCCAGCCGGGCCGCCAGCCGTCAGACAAATGCATCAGTGAACACAAACCCCAAACTTCCTGGATCCTGCAGCTGACAACTCGCTGGGCAATTAAGTTTCAAGGGTCCCCCAAGTCAGAGATGCCTCACAGCTCAGGGCTCAACTTGGCCCCTGGGGGAGAAGGTGGCCCCCCAGCGGCCCCGCCCGTGTGCACTGGCATTTAAGTTTCGTATTTCGCGATCAGACAATTAAAGACGGCCACGTCAGGCGGAAATAAGCCACCGCCTCCTCAGAGCAGCCTGGCTGCCGGGTCCTGGATAGGCAGCTGTTCTCTGCAAGGAGCTTCTGCCAGCTTCCCAACTTTCTTCCTGCTCGCGGGACCATGAACCCTCAGCCCTGTCGTCGTCACGGTCACCTTCGTCCGCGTCTGTGGGACTCAACACGCACCTGCCGCCCCCTCTGTGCAGGGTGCGGTTCCGGACGCCAGAAATCAAGGGTGATGGTTTTCAGGGGGTTCCACACGCTTTCTCCGCCCGGCTCAGCCCAGGTCCAGTCGACACCTTAGCTCTGCGAATCGAGCACCAAGAGGCCCCCTGCCGGTGCCGGCCTTGCCCCCACAGAGCTGGCCTTTCAGGAAACCCCCTCACGGTGGCCGGAGGGCAGGCCGGGAAGGACAAGCCTAGTTCTGAACTCAGGTCTGTCTCAGCCCCTGCGCCCCCCGGGTGTGGGGGGTGACTCGGGGGCGGCTGGCGGGTGGGTGCCCCGCAGGACCGGGCAGGGAGGGGGCTTTCAGGGCGGGGCCCGGTCTGCACAAAGGTTCAGAGGCAGGAAAGCACAAGGGGGGGTCCGGGCCGAGGCCCCGTCCAGGAGCACAGAAGGTGTTCCCACGTCCCCACACCGGGCCGCGGCCTAATTAAGGCCACAGGCAGGGCCCGAGGGCGGCAGGCCCACCAGCCTGGGACCCAGTTATTCCATCAAAGCTGCCGTGATCAGAGGGCCGGCTGCGTGGCGCACGGACCGCTGGCGGGCTGGGTGACTGTGGGTGAATCACTTTACCTGTCATTTCAGCTTTCCCGGCTGTGACGTGGGGGCTCTGACCTTGGAGGCCTGCAGGAGTTTCTCAGTCTGTCATCCACCCCCAAGAGGGGTCAGGTGCCCGACTGCCATAGGAAGCTGGTGTTCACAGTGGCCCCTGAGTAAAACCTGCAAGGGGCTGTCCTGCAGCTCAGGAAGGGGCTGTGGGACTCGAACTTGGGGGCGTGGGGGGGCAGGGGACACCGGGACGCTGCTGACCAGGGCACAAGAGCTGCTTGTCGAAGTGGGGCACCAGCTCTGCCGCTCCCCTCGGAGGTGACTTGAAATCAGAAGACCCAAGACGTGCCCGGGCACCACCTCCAGAAGCCGGGGCCACCGGGCAGAGCAAAACACACCTGTTCACAGCCATCTTCCCGGAAACACAGGGTCCAAGGTCAGAAAAGCAGCAGTTCAGAAGCAACTGACCAAGGAAACTGAGAGCGTGTTCCGGTCTCCCCCTCACATTTCAATTTCAAATTCTGTGGTCACTTTCCTAGGCCTGTTCTTCTCCCTGAATGTGGGAGAAGAAAGGAAAGCCGCGGCGGGGAGGTCACCCCGAGACGCCTGAACTGCCTCCGTTCCGGCTGACGCCTGTTTTACAAACACCTGACTTCCGGCCCCTCGAGAACGCCTGGGTTCCGGGCAAAGTGTACGTTGCATGGGTCACGAAAGGCGTAATTTTAAGAATATCTTTTATTGCTTATGCCTCCGCTTCATCGTCTTTATGAAAAATAAAAATGATGAGATGTTCACCTGTATAAAAAACCCAAACTTTCACACTTCAGAGGATTTACGACTCGTTACACTCTGACACCAATGCCCAGTGCGTGTTGCTGACCCAGCATCTACCTCACAGAGTCGCGATTAAGCCTCCCAGAGTCAATCCGAGCTGAAATCTGGGGTTTGTGTCCACAGCCCCGAAACACCACACAGAGCCGTGCAGTGCGAGACACCCAGTCTCAATCGCTCAATTAACCATCGGTGACTCTTCCTAGTCTCCAAACAACCCTAAACAGACACACACAAACCCAACCCAGACACCTAATCTTGCTGGCTGCCTTATTTCTCCACTCAAAAACCTTGAGAGTGCTTTTTCACAAGCGTCACCTTCCCAGCCAGAAATCACCCGTATGAACGCCTTGCACTTGCTGAGAAAGAACCCCCCCAAGACCCTGTTCTCAGTTATCCACAGTCCTCCCAAAGCGGAAAACCGCAACAGAACATAAACAGTCTGGGCTACGAAGTTTAAGGACAATCATCAGCTGGAGAAGGGAGCTCCCGACGTACTCTTACTCCAAACAGCAACACGTGGCCGTGACGTCCCGGCGAGGCGGCTGACGCTCACGGACCCGCTCCGCACAGACGGGCCCCGCCTGGCCTTGAAGTCCTGTGCCTCCAAGACGCTCTCGGACCTGCACTCAACCCCCTGCCCCGAAGGCACCTCTCTCCTCCATCAAAGCCCCAGGAAGGCGCGTCTGTCCTTTGCCCCGACTTCTGGCTTCGTCTGCTCCATGTGCTCCTGGGCACCCGCCCCGTGTCTCTGCCTCTGAGCCCCGTGCTCGCCGCCGCCAGGAAGCCCTCCACCCAGGCTCCCTGCGGACCACACAGAGCTGCTCAACTTGAGCGCCCGCTCGTGCCAGTGGGAACCGCTGCTCCCCGTAAACTCCAGTGAGAAATAAAGTTCTCTTCCTCCCTCCCTGGGGACTATCAGGAAATGCGGCTGTCATCAGAGGAGACGCTTTCTGGAAGAGTTCGCGGTTCAGCCCCAGCCCGCCCGCAGCGCTCTGAGGCGCTCACCGCCCGGGGTGACCCATGCGCCAACACGGATGCAGACAGGATGCAGGGTCCAGGGACCTCCCCCCCCCGCCAGGCCTGGGCCTTCGGGCGGGACAGCTGCCGACTCGGAACCAAAGGAGCCTCAGGCCTGGAGAAGGGGCTGTTGCTGTCCGGCCTGGCCCGGTCAGCGGGGCTCCCCGCACCTGCGGCTGCTGCTGGGGTGAGCCCCCCTCAGTCCCCACGTGCCCCTCTGCGGTGCGGGAGCCGCGCTCAGCTGCCCACGTCTCCCAGGCTGGACCGCGCGCTTGCTCTCGCCAAAGCTTCCTCTGCCGCGTGTGCGCCTCTGGCCACCTTCCGAGACCGTGTGTCTCCCCTGAGGCGCGGACGCAGCGTTGCGCTAAGAGCTGGGCTTGGCCACTCCTGACAGGCTAACGGTTTCGCGGCAGGTAACGCTGCTCGTCGCGGGGCGGCGCCCACCGCCGTGTCCAGCAGCCTCCCGCCGCAGCCACCGGGCAGGTGCTCGGCTTCTGCTCACGGCCACCGGCCCCAATGTCCCCTGGGGCCCTGTGTGCAGAGAACCGACTCCGGCTGAAGAGGCCCCCACGGGGACACGCTCTCTCCCAGGGGACACAGACCAGTGGGGGGGGGTTAGCGCAGCTGCAGACAAGCCTCGGCAGAGACGGCAGGTGGGGCCGCATCGAGAAACGTCTCTCCATGCGCGGCTCTAGTCTCTGACCAGCGGCCTCGCAGGACTCCTTCCCCAGCTCCCGCCACTTTGCTCCAAGTCCCCGTTTAACTCGTTCTCCACACGTCCCTTCACTGCCTTCCCCTCCCCAGGCCCCGCTGCCCTTCCGAGGACCCACGGCAACACCCGGTAACCGGGCCACACACAGGCTCCGCCCTCCCGCTCAGAGGCCCCCCTGAGCCCCTGCGGGGGGGGGGCTCCTCCTGGCCGAGGGTGGCCTGGACCCACCTGCACCCGAGTCCACCCTCCCCCACAGGTGACCTGCTGGGAGGCGGGGAGGCGAGTCATCGTGATAAAGCGACACTGGGGGCTGGAGCCGGGCGCTGCAGTGGGTCCCAGCCCCGGCTCAGACACCTCCAGCACATGGCCCCCCAGAGGCCCGGACGTGGGACTTAGAGATGGGGAGCATGGACGCGGCAGCCGGGGAAGGGCTCTTTCCTCCCGGCTCGTGGGGACGGGGGCGGGTGGTGCTCGGCCCCCGCTCCGGCTGGCGTCACAGAGCGGGCAGCACCCTGGGCCCCCACAAGTCAGACACTGGGAGAGAAAGACGTTTGAAAAGTAGAAATTGCAGCAAAGGGAGAAGGGACGAAGAACAGTGCAGACAGGACGCGTCCGTGGGTCACGCTCAGCGACACGGAGGAGCCGGTCCGCCCTCTGGGGGCGCCGTGGCCCTCAGCACGGACCCTCAGGGCCGAGGGCACCTCGGCAGGGGGCCGTCCCACCGGTCCTGCAGCCACGCTGGCTGTCCCGCCTCCGCCCCCGCTCCTCGCTGCGTCCGTCAGTGGCCAGGACACCCTGAGCCTCCCGCCCATCCGCGTGCCGATCTCCGCGGGGCCACCATGCACTGCCCACCAGCACATGGCCCCCTCCCTGGAACCCGCAGCGTTTGATGTCCTGAGCCTCCTGGTTACTCACAGGCTGTGCCGCTGACCCAGGCCGGCGCCTCGCCTTTGAGACGTCAGGGTGGAGACCTGCCCTGCGCGTGCGCGGTGCCTCCACCACCAGGAGGAAGGCGGTGGAGGGGCCATGAGATCCGGGGGTCAGGGGAGGGTCAGGCCTGTCCCGGCGGCAGCAGGGCCTGCGCCTAAATGCCCGGGCTCTGCCTCCCGCTAGCCGTGGCGCTGGGGACAGTCACGACCTGATGCCTGCTTCCCCCACGTTCACAACGTGGCCTGCTTGCCCGAGTGACGACGTGCTGTGGACAAGGTGGCCAGAGTCAGCTTTCGAAGCACTTCTGCAGGCATCGCCCGAGGGGAGCTGGGGGTGGGGCAGGGGTGGGGTCCCCCCCCCAGGGCTCCCCCCCCGGGCTCCCCCCACACTGCCTCTGCTCCTGCGCAATGGAAGCATGCTCTGACCTTGAACGTTCCCCGTTTCCCCTCACCGCCACCCAGCAGCCGAGTGGGGACACTGTCTTCTCGGGGCCGACACAGACCACGAGAGGACCCAGGAAACGTCGCTGGGCCAGAAGAGGGAAGGCAGCCCCACCCCGGCGGCCGCGCCCCAGCCCCTCCGCAGGGCGCAGTTCGGCACTATCCGCCCACACAGCGCGGAGACCAGGCGGAGCGGCAAACCACCCAGGAGAAGCCGCGGAGTCCAACCTCGAGCTCTTAGAACGAGACAGTCCATCTTTTCTTTCCAAACAGCTCACTGAGGGGTCTGGGACTTTGAATTAGGTCTGATCTAATTACTACGGTCTGATCGGGGAGGCGGGCTGCTTTATCAGGGTGGCAACGTGCCTGCTTCTCCCTTCCGATGTGTCTTTGGCCATCTTTCCAGACTCCAGCCTCCCCAAGAAGCCCTATTCCCAATCTCAGGGGCTCTTTTTGACAAAACATTGCACAGAAATCGGAGAACGAATGGACAGTCGCTGGTTTTGGAAACTGCATGTCTGAAAATTTAAGATGTATGAGAAAAACGCACTGCGATTCCCCATCTTCCACAAACACGGTCAGACCAGGGTGGGAAGGGTCCTGGAAGGGTCTCCCGGCCTGCGGCACGGGCCACGGCTTCGACGCGACACGGAACACACGTGCAGAAAGCCCGTCCTGGAGGCGTTCCGGGCAGACGGGTCCCTCTGCTCCCATCGCCCGAGTGAGCCGGCTTCCCGGGCTCCCAGGACGCCCGACAGCCCCACGCGGCGTCGGCGTGACGTCCAGGGGAGCCCAGAAGGCCACCGAGCCTCTGTCTCGGCAACCTGAGAGGCCGAACACGCACGCCTGCAAAACCGGTCCGAACCGGGAAGGTTTCCAGGGACGGCGCCTGCGGACGGTGGCCGCACCGGCCGCTCCGCCAAAGCAGCGTCAGAAAGACCCCAGGTCTCAGACTCGACCAGGTATTAAGAAGCAGCAGCTTCATTACCGGCATTTTAGGGCACTTTTTCATTTCTGAAGCAGGACAGATTCCGCTTATTGGAAATTTGCCAAAAAAAAGAAAAAAGTTATTGAGAACTGAAAGTGTAAACTTAAAGCCGAGCCCAGCCCCAGACGGAGGCCAGCTGGCGGAATCGGGAACGGCTCTTCTAGAAGCTCGTGGGCTCGCTCAGGCCAGCCTCCGGGACGCACCGTTTCCCACTGACTTGGGAAAGCTCTCTGACTGGCGGTACCCAGGACAGAGAAGCTCACCTAGAGGGTGGTCCTAACTCAAGGCCAGGCCAAGAGCCGACCTGGGACATGTCCCCTCTCTGAGAGCCCGCGGCGAGGGGTCAGGGTGTGTTTGGGCTGCAGGCGCGTCAGCCCGAGGCGGGGGCTGCCATCCTTACCCCTTGTCTTGAGCTAATGGGACGGGCTCCGGGTGGCTGCTTACAGGGGTCCCGCCGCCCCACAGCGGCCTCTCCTCTGGGTCTGGTCCCCACAGCCTCCGAACAGGCAGGAGGCGTGGGTGACGTGGAGGAAACCATGAAAGGGCCTTGTGGAAATTCTGCAGAGCCTGCGCCGCCAGGAGGGGCCGGGAGGGGGGCTGGCCGGATTCGGAGCTGATCCAAGCCTGCAAGACGCGGACGGGGCGTTCAAAGGGGCCCGGGGAGAGGAGGGCCTCTGCCTTTCCGTCATCTTCCCCTGTTTCCGCGCAGATCCACCCGCAGAAGTGGGACACCTACGGGAAAATGCAAGGGCGCTGGTGCCGCCCTCTCGCTCCCGCGTGCCCGTGCTGCCCTTGGTGAGCACGTGTGTACCCACTGCCGTCCCACCACAAGCCGCTGCGGGGGAGGGGAACAGCAGTGACGAAGCTGGCTCCCAGATCCGGAACTACAGGTTTAATCCAAGTATATTATGTTTACATATCTAGTGGAGAAAAATAACGTTTATTAAAGCAACGTGCCCAAGTTTGGTGGCGGTATTCCATTCAAATACGACCTTTAAACATGATTTCAGTTTTTCTAACAGTTAATACACCCAATACTTTCAGGTGTGAGCAAACTAAACTTTGACAGATTGCCTGGTGAAACTGATAACCAGTTCAGTGTTTAAGAGTCAATGGAAAAGATCTGATTTTCCAGCTGGTAAAGCAAACGAAAATACACACTCACACATGTGTGAATTAAACTAAGAAATCCTAAAGTGGAGTTCCTGTCGTGGCTCAGTGGTTAACGAATCCGACTAAGAACCATGAAGTTGCAGGTTTGATCCCTGGCCTTGCTCAGTGGGTTAAGGATCCGGCGTTGCTGTGAGCTGTGGTGTAGGTTGCAGACGCGGCTTGAATCCCG
>PVHT021183644.1:3543654-3592291 GCA_004024745.2 Catagonus wagneri
GACTATGAGCCACGGGGGTGCTGGGTGGGTGGGCTGCCGGGGACTTCAGAGGCTGGAGACTCAGACCAGCGCTTCTCGGTGACCCCACGGGGCCGTCCCGAGAGACGCGTCTGGCAACGGCACCCCCGCGGCGCAGTTAATTTCGGACACACGGGTTCAGTGACTCCGGGAAGAAGAGGCGCCAGGCCCTCCGCAGGGCACCAGCCCCAGCTCCGTCCAGGCTTCCCACCTCGTCCTCCCCGCAGGAACACTCGGCCCTGTCCTTTCAAGGGTGGCCTGGCGGTCCGACGCCAGTAAAACTTGTCACCCTGCTTCCCGGGCCACCTTCTCCCCTAGCTCCATGGCTGTCATCTTCCCTTTCAGAAACTTTATAAGGCGAACTGAGTATTTCCGTCACAGCCCACGAAGCAAAGCATCACGTGAAGCTGTTCAGTGTCCCTCGGCGCCCAGCAAAGAGAGGCGGGCCGGGGTCCCTGCACGAGCGCCTCCGCATCACAGAATTAGCAAAGGGCACAAGGTCGCTGATTTGGAAACAAAGCACTGAAGCAAGAGGATACTGCCCTAAAATTACTGTTTTATGTTTGACATACTTTCGGAAACTTCGCAGACAGATTTTCACACCTGAAGGGGTCTCCCTGGCAGCCCGGGAAGCCCTCACGCGGTGTGGCCACACGGGGCACGAGACCTGCCTCGCCGGCAAATGGAAGACCCTCTGTGCTATGGGTCCCCAAGGCACGACTCAGCTAGATTCACAGCCCAGATCATGACACCCTCACCCCATCTACTGAGGGGGCGCAAAACAAATCCAAACAGCACGACAGCCTGGTGCCCGTGTGTCCTCACCAGAAAACAGTCCGCTCGGAGGGACCAAACCTCCACGTTTAATCAAAGAGGTTCCCACACGGGTGTCAGGTGAGGGTTTCCAGCCCTAGCCCGTCAGAAAGTCCTTAAGATCATCTCACTTCCCAATTTTCCTAGACCCTATTTTGGGGGGGGTTCTGTGTTCCTTCCCCTTTTTATTAATCTGGATGGAGGAAAAGCACACATTTCATTTATTGTCTGGATTACAGATTCTTATTAAACAAACCAGAGCTCATTATAAAATCAATATCAACTTAACCACCATGGCCCAGGAGGGACAGCATAAAGGTCACTCCAAGAAATTCAAACAATTTTCCTGCTGGAAGGGCATGATTTTAATTACAGATACTATTAATTAGAGCTATCACTGGGAAGCTTTTTTTCTGTTAATTATCACAAACTCAGCTCTAAGGATGCATTCTCAACCTGCACTTTTGTCAGGATGAGTCATTTCTGCAGACAAGTCCAACCCTTCCATTCCATCAATATTTTATATTCGAATTTCAAAGCATATCAAAGGACGCCATGCCTTCTCCAAACCCACCCCTGTGATCTCCCGTCCCACACTGGGGACGGGCTGGTGTGCTGACTTATTTATGTCCTGGCACAGACTTGGCCCAGAAGGCCCTGCACCCTGCACTGACAGTTCTGCTCAGCAGAATTTCTGGACGCACTCTCACTAGTTTACGTGACATTTTCCCCAGGCTGCTTCTTCAAACGTGGAATTTCTTTTGCTTTGAAGCAAAGGGAGCCCTATGTCTGAAATGCCAGCTCCCGCACACTCCGTGGTGTCATTTCTTCCCTGGAAAAGACGCTGCTGACCCCAGGCTCGCGACCTCCACCAACCAGCAAACCGGTTTTCTCCACTCAGCACCAGCAAGTGCTCTGAAACGGGAAGACGGCTCTCCCTTCCCTTTTAAGCGGAGCCATCGTTTCCGGTCAGCCCAGCTCCTCGTGTGACACGGGGTCAGGGAGGCTCTCGGACAGGCTCCGGGACCACGGGGCTGGGGGGTCCTAGAGGGGCCCGCGCACCCCGAGCCCAGCCCAGCGGTGTAACTGTGATGGCGGGATGGCAACATCTAACCTAGAAGTGGCTCTAAAACAGGGTGCAGGACGCGCGCGGTCCACGGAACCACGTGACTCCAGAAAACAAAGAATCTCCAACGGGACAAAAATCTTTTACAAAATATTTCAGCTGAAATTTGGAAGCCATAATTAAGCAAATCACGCTCCCGAATGGGGAAATATACGTGGAGTTAAATTATGTTTTACGTTAAAAGAAATCAAAGGCCCTGACTTGTATATATTCTGGGCCTTCACGGCTGTTAAAACCCAAGGTTTGTCCTCGTAACGGAACATTATTCACTCCGAAGTGTATGCCACAGACCCGCCAAACGTTCCGGGAGCGCTTTTCCTGTCCGGCTTGGCCTGAACCGGCCTCTCCCGCACGCTCACTGGCTCCCGACTTGTTTCCAGGTGTCTGGAGCCCCCCGCCTCGCCAGCCTGCAGCTCGGGGCCGCTCCGCTGACGGCACCCCGGGTGGCTTCCCACCAGCGAGCCTTCGATTCCACTTTTCCGCGACAACAGGAAGCGCGGCCGTGGACCAGATCCGGGATCTTCTCATAGGAGACCCTGAAGAAACTGGTGACGTAAGGGACAGCCTCAGACAGTCACACAGCCACTTTACACCTCGCAGCTCTGGCATTTTTTATGCTAATAGTGGCCAAACTAAGGAAGATAACAGATAATAATAATTCGCCCATGGTACTTCTCTCATCTCTAATCAGCAACCTGCTCTCACCACTAACGTGAGACTGTTCAAGAATCGCCCAAGACGAATGCAGAGCAGGAAAACTGTGGCTGCAAGTATTTACATGAATGCTAATGAGAAGTCTCGAATCATCAGCATACAAGAACCCAAACCACGTCTACGCGCGGACAGGACAGCCGCTGGGCGTGGGGGAGGGGCCAGAGCCGAGTTAATGTCTGCTCCAACGACGAGCGGATCGAAAGCGCGCTTGATAAAGTCGCTGGTTACCTGGTAGGCGCTGGTGGCATCTGGGCCCAGGTCGCCCCCCAGTCCCGAGAGCTTCTCCTTCAGCCTGTGGTGAGAGCTGTGTCGCAGGCAGTAGATGACGCCGGATGCCAGGAGGACCCCCACGATGGCCACCAGGGAGATGAGGGTGAGCACGATGAACTTGGTGGAGTCTTCTGGTTCTGCCTGGTGAGGCAGAAGCCTGAGTTTGCTTTTCTGCAGAACAGGAGAGGGCGCGAGTTAGTTACCCAGGAAATCACCGCTCCGAACACCATCCTTTTTTTTCACAGGCAACCTAAACCGCAAAGCTCAACACAGGCCAGCTCGGGGCTGGCACTAAAACAGCAGGGCGACACCCAGAAGAGCACTCCCAGGACGGGAAGCTGGAGGCGTTCGGCACAGCAGTACCACAGGCTGCAGTTTTCAAGAGGAAAGTTGGAGCATCACTTTTTTATTTTCACTAATGGCCATCGGCTTTTCAGACTGAGTATAAAGTATCTGGCTGCTAATTCACTGTCTTAAGTAAGACTAAGCATCCACCCCTTCTAAGCAGACATGAGGGGAATTCAGAGAGTGGGCATCACAACCGTGGCCTTGGGACCTGGGGAGGGGGAGGGGACGGCTGGGGTGCCTGGAGCCGCTGTGCTTGAGAGTAGCCTGGTGAGCTGGGTGTCCCGCTCCTACTCCTGGTACTTCTGCAGGATGTCGCCATCCTGGAAGCCCCCGTTCCGTGGCAGAGCCCCAGCACAGGGCCCGTCTACACCCGGAGCAGAAGACCTGCCTCTCGCACCTCGGCACTTTTCCCTCAGAGGAACCAGGAGCTCACGTGGCAGCAGGCAAAAAGGTAAGGGAGCCCAGGTCCACGCGAGTCCACGCTTCACGCTTCACGAGGGGGTGGCTAAGAACATCTTTTTGGTGGTTTCACCCGTCTCCACGTGCAGAAAGTTGCAGCGCGCTCACCCTCATTAGCTTCATTATAAGAAATATTAGCAACAATTAAAAATGCCAGGGGACGATGGAAAGACTGCGGCCAGCACACCCTTCCGCAATTACTCGGAAAATGAATAGCAGCGTGCGCCCCCGCCTCAGTCCTGGTGGCTACAAGATGAGAACAATTAGCAAACTCCTCTCCACCACCTCATTTCGCGTGGTAACAAAATGGATTTTTCCCCATGAATGCCTGGCCGGCCTATTCATTATCGCTCCTCTATTAGTAATTTTCTGCTCCGCATTCAGCCTCCCAGCTCTTCATTTCCTCCCGTCTCCGAGTGTACACAGGGCCTCTTATGTCAGGCCGGGCCATTTTTATCTTGTAATCATAAAGGCCACCAAAGCAATTATCGCCGGTCTTGACTGGAAAAGCTGGTCATTAATTAGCCTCCTTTTGCCTTCGGTGCCGCAGATTAGCTGGTGCCGGGACTGGGTTAATGGAAACGCGGCTGAAATGAGAAAAGACGCCGGATTTTCTTGCCTGGATGCGCGGCTCCGAGGAGGACGACGGCAGGTTCGCCAGCGGCGGGAGGGACGGAGGCGCGGGGACGCGAGGGGGAGGCGCCGAGGGAGGGGCCGGGGGAGGGACCCGGGCGCCCGGCGGGTGGGGGCGCGGGGCGCGGAGCCCCCGGCCCGGTGGCCGGTCGCCTCGCGGAGCGGGAGCGGCGGCCGGGAACCCCTCCCCCTCCCCCCTCCCGGCCCCCGCCGCCCCCGCCCCGCGCGCCCAGGGCCAAAGCCCGGGAAATACACGGGCGGGACCCCCGCGGGCCGGGCGAGGGCTCGACCCCCGCCCCGCATCCCCGCGTTCGCGCCCATCCGCCGCGGCCGGTTAAAGGGGAGCGCCGCCGTCTCCACGCCCTCCCGGCCAGGCGGCGCCCCCGGGCAGCTCAGACCCGGCCCGGGACGCTCCCCCGAGGGCGCCAGCGACGCCCCAGGCCGCCCCGGGCTCTCGGTCCAACGACGCGCCCCTCCCCGAGGCGCCCCCTCCGCTCCCGGGGAGACGCCCGACTCCGCACGCGGCCCCCCGCGCCGCTCCGGCCTCCGCAGACCGAGCGGGGACAACAAAGAGGGGGCGCGGCCGACAGAGGGGGCGTCCCCAGCTCGGCCCCCCTGGCCGTCGCTGCAGACCCCCCACCCCGCCCCAGGCTGCCGGAGGACCCCCGTGCCCACGTGGCTGACCGCGCCCGGGAACAGGGGCTTCCGGAACCTTCCTTCCCCGCCATGCAGAGCGCACACGCGTGCTGACCAGCCTGGCTCCGAGGGAACGCGCGGTGCCTCCGCGTGTGGCCGACACCTCAGGGCGCCCCCGACGGGCGTTCGCAAAGGCGCCGGGACCGAGGCCACGAGCAGGCCGAGGGCGCCGGGTCCGGCCGAGCAGGCCTCCCGCCGGCTCACCGTGTAAGGGGCACAGACGCCGCCGACTGTCGCTCGCTCCCGACTGTCGCTCGCTCCCCGGTGAGAGGCCATGAACGCGCAGGAGCCCCACGGGCGGACGAGGCCGGTGGCGGCGCCCGCACATGACCCTGGTCCGCATCAGGGGCGACGGATGAGCCCCGGCGGGATGCGCGCACAGGAGGCCGGGCAGCCTAAAAGTCGCCGCCGGCTGGCGAGGTCCTCGTTGCCGGACACCGATGTGCTCCCCGGCTGCTCCTCAAGCGGCGAGCTTGTAATTTACTCAGAGGTTAAAGAAAAATGTCAAGGAGAGTGGCTGCCCAGGTCCCTCCTCTTGGGCCCCTGTCGCCTCCCCCCTGCTGCCCAGACGCCGCCGGGTCCCAGGCGTCCGTCCGAGGGAGAGAGGGAGACGGCGGCCCCATTCCCTGTAGGCTCCGCCAGCCTCCCTGAGCTGCCCGCGGAGAGGGGGTGACGGTAGCGTTCAGGCCCCAGCAGCCCAGGCTCACGTCCAGCAGCCCGCACTCAAGGGGGGCCTCCTGCTGCCAGGGGAGGGGTCGGTGGCAGGGGGCCACGGTGGGGCCCGGGCAGTGGGGGCAGGTGGAGGTGAGGGAGAGGCAGGGTCTGATGGGAGAGGAAGCAGAATGTTGGACAGAGGGGGCCCCGCTGGTTCCCGCCAGGTCGCAGGCTTCTAGGACAGCCAGGTCGCAGGCTTCTAGGCTGGGAACCCTCCCTCCCACCGGCCTTGGGCACCTCAGTCCCTGCCGACTCCAATATCCTACCTAGTGCTGTCCCGAGGGTCAAGCGAAGAGGAAACACTGTTGGCTGCGTGTCTGGCCTTAGTCCAACGTGAAATAAAAATTTATATATATATATATATATATATATTTTTTTTTTTAATTAAAGGGAGTGAACTCCTCCTCTTGGCACAGTGATTGAGTTTCAATAACTATGACTGTTTGAAATCCTTTCTTTTTTGTGGAGTTAAAAAATATCTTAAAACCCCGGCTCACCAGGAAATTTAAGAGACAGAAAAGTCTGCTTCTGCTTCAAAGTGAACCTGATGCGCGTCCTCCCCAGAGCGACCTGGGTCCCTGCTCCCGGGCGCTCTCCTGAAACCCTGGCCTGGGGCTGAGTCCTGCCGAGAGCCTCCACTAATTACAGGCATCTTGTCAGTCTTGACTTGAAATGGAAAGAAAATAATGTTTAAATATTTATGACTTTGACATTTACAGACAGGCGTCTTCTAAAGAGCGGACCGCCTCCTTCTGTACAGTGGCAGCAAAGTTGGGAGCGGGGAGGAGCTGGGCGAAGGCAGAGGAAGGGGCAGGCCTGAGCACCCTGGTCACACAAGGACCCTGGGCTGTGTCCCCGGGGTGCTGGGGACGCACAGACAAGCACTTAATACTAAATTTCGAAAACAGAAAAAGTATGATTTTTAAAATAATTGGGAATAGTTAAGTCACCTTCACATCAGGTTAGGTGTATCTTGAGAATAAACTGATGCATAGAATTGCCTACATCTTCCACTCAACCACCTCCACCTGCAACTCCTTGAATTTAGAACAGAAAACACTGCAAGAGCAGCGACAGCCAGTGGAATTGCTCTTAGGATCTGCAGGCACTTTTCCGACCTATTTAAACTATTTTGATCTGTGCTTATAAGTGAAGATCCATGGGGCTTCCCTTACATTGTCTTCTGAGCCATTTTTGGCAAAATATCTTCAAAACTTTTATTTTTAGCTGTCCACGTGGTTAGCTTAAGATGAAAGAGAAGGAAGAAGAACATTCCACACCCAAACTTGATTGTGAGAACTGTGGCAGCCACACGAACACAAAACTTGATGGTTAAAACATTTGTTGAAAGGTAGAAAATTTAGCATTTCTCCCAGGCTGTGCAGTGCAGCCATTATTCAAATCATTGACTTCAATCTGAAAATACACTCGTGCCTCCAAATTTATGGGCGCAAGCATGTAACTTCATTGGTATTAAACTTCTAATATTGTTGATGTTTTCACTTGTATCATTTCTAAAGAATTTGCGAACGCAGCCTAATCCTGTGTCTTCTGCACTTTTTAAGTTTTACTCCAATTCTAAAGACCTTTTTCCCCGTAAAATTAATTTTAGACCACTAATGAGTTGCTAAAACAAGTCTGTCTTTGGTTTCCCAGATGAATCATCTTAGAATTATTTGGAAATTTCACGCTAAATTTACTAAAATCTATTTACTAAAATATAGTAACTATCACTTTTAAGCTGATCAAAAAAATTTTTTTTAAGTTTTCAGGCCATGGGAATGATCAAACTTAAAAATATGGGGGGGGGTCTTAAAATATTTTAAAAGTATTTTTGAAAGCTGTTAACCGAACAATTTTTAATTTGGAACTCGCCACAGAATTCTAATAAATGAGAGAAGTCAGGCGGAAATAATCGTGTATTAATTCTCTGCATTACAAAATCTTTTCAGAAGCTATTATCAGAGCAAGAGGCACTGCAGTCTGAATTCAGGGTGGGAGAAGTCCTTTGTGCAACTGAAGGCTATTGTTCGCCTGTGCAGATGAAATTGTACTTGCAAATCTGCCATTCAAGTAGCCAAAGGGGGGGGGGGGCTATACAGGCAAAAGAAAACAATCTCCAAGAAATATTCTTAAATATAAACTTTAATGAAAATAAGTGGGGATCTGCTGTTTTAAAATAGGCTATTTGTTAAGATTTTTCCAGGCATAAAAGTAAACACACAAAAGATTGTAAACTGTCCATTTGCATCGTTAAGCACTTCTAGAAAATCAGTTTTGGGGAAATACTGTTTGCAGATATCACGGAAGATTTATGTTTACAGGGGGAAAAGCACCCCTATGTGAACTGATTTTTAGCAGAGATTGGTAAACAGCAAATTGTCTCTGAGAAAAAAGAGGGCGACCCTCTGAGAACTGGCCGAGGTGGCTGGGCCCCAGGAGAAAGCCTGCGCAGCGGTCTTTCACACCCACTGCCGGCATTTTTATTGCAGCCAAACTCGGACTCGACCAATAAACTTGAGGCGCGTCTCCTGGCCCGCGCTGCCGGCTGGAGCTGCGGGCACGCACAGTCGGTAGGCCTGCGGCTGCCAGGACCCCGTGCGCGCCCCTGGGGGCAGGTGTTCCCGGGTCCCCTGCGCTTGGAAGGGGTTTTCCCTCCGCCAGTACCAAGTCCTTCTCAGGACTGGGGTTTCTGCCTCTTCTCCTTTGCCGAGGCTAGGAAGCCGCATCCTAAAGGCATCCTAAAGACTCTCTGGCGTCGCGGGTCAGGACGCCGCTGCGGTGCCACTTGGAGCGTGGGTCCCGGGGCGCACGGCCGTTTTCGGCCCCTCCCCCGGCCCCTCCCCCCTCGACCCGCCGGGCTTTCTCACTTCTTCCCCGCCCCTTCCCCCTTTCTTATTTACACGATCCGCGCAGAGGTCGGAGAGATCTGACCGCAGCGCCGGACACAAAGGGTCGAGGGTTCCTGGGAGCCTCCGGTATTCAAAGCACAGAGGGGGTCCCCAGGCGGCCTCGGCCGCTTCCCGCGGGGACAATGCGACGGCCTAGGCTCCCGCCACACAGCGCGCGGGCCGCGGGGCTCGGGTCAGTGTCCCCAGAGAAGCCCGCGCCCACTCCGGGGTCCGGGATGGGCACAGACCCCCCGGCTCACCTCGCCGCCCTCTCGGGAGCCAGGCGGGTGCACTTGGCTGCGCGAGCCGCTCCTCCTGCGTCGGTAAAGAGAAGGCGCGGCTGGCTCCCTCCTGCACGTGAACCGTCACCTCCTCCACTCTGGGTCGCATCTCAGTTCCGAGCAGGCTGCTTGAGGAGGACCCTTGGGCCTGCAGCGCCCTTGACCCCGGGCGGAGAGACTCCCCGGTGCCGCCGGACCCCAGAGCAGGAGGACGCGAGGGGCAGCCACAGCGGCAGAGGCCGCAGAGCCCTTGGCGGGAGCAGGGCGGGAGTGCTGCGGCCGGAGCGGCAGGGACCCACGAGGTGGGGGTGGGGGGCTCCTGGCCATCCTCGAGCTGTGCGTTTGGGGGTGCAGTCTGTCACTGGAGACCGTGACAGACACTCCGCGGCCTTCCGGCGTGGAGCTGGCCGAGTTCTGAGCCCTGATGGCACTAAAGCGCGGGAGTTCCTCCCCGGCTCGAGAAGGCCTATCCTGCTGAGGTTTCGACCCCTAATTTGGGTCTGTCCATCTGCCCCTGCCAGGCTTCTCTAGAGCAAGTCCCAGTTCAGGACCACACGGGTAGTTAATGAAGGAAAGAGACTAAGGCACACGCAGCTCGGCGTCAGAAGTTTCTCTGGCGAGCACGCGGCCGCCTCACCTCGGCGGGGGTGGGGGGAGCGCAGGTGCCTTTCGGGGGAGGGGAGGGAAGCGTCCGCTCCGAGGCGTCTCTCCGACTGGGCTGGGGGGTTCAAGGGCCATGCGCGCTCTCACACCGCCCGGCCGCCCATCCGGAGTCCTCCTGGGACGCCTGGACAGCACAGGGGCGCGCTCCCGGACCCGAAGGAGGAGGGCGAAGGGCGCCCCAAAATGGGATGGGCTGGGAGGAAAATGTCCCCCCGCCGGTGGCCGCTCGCCCGGTCCTTCATCTGTTCCCGCGACTCCCCCCACCTCCACGGGCGACCCCCGCCCCCTCTCTGGAGGCTCTGAACTGCCAGGAGTGGCTCGGAGAGAAGTCGGAGAAGCCGCTGTCCCCGCTCGGCCTCGGCGTCTCCGCGGGCGCCAGGAGAGGGACAGCGGCCACCCCCACCCCCCAACATCTGCGCCCGGGAAGAGCTGCGACAGCCGGGCCGTCCTGGGGTGCCCGCCCCTGACCACTCGGGGGATGCCCTCACAGGCAGACCTTCCCGGCCAAACTGAGCCTCCGACAGGCGTCGTGCTGCGAGGCAGAGTTTAGTCCCTGGAATGGGCTCTCCGACGCCCAGGTCGCCCATCCGAGCCCTCCGCACCCCTTCCACCCTTCCGAGGCTCCAGCTCTGAGCCCCGCCACCTACACGCCTCGGTGATGCCCTCGGAGGATCCCTCCCGCAACCAGCCATCCCTGTCCTTTCTCCTACGGCCCCACCAATGCCCACGTCCCGGCCCGGCGCCCCTGGTTACCTGCAGCGGGGCGGGCGCCCGGCGCCCAAGCCGGAGCACGGAGGGACGCGTGCCCGGCCGATCGGCCTCGGGGAGCGGCGGCCGTGGGCAGCGGCGGCGCCATCACCACCACGAGCCTCTTCCCAGCGCCGGAGCCACAGACGAGCGGAGCCATCCTGCTTCTGACCACAAACTTCTAGGGCAGCCGGCGGAGACAAAGGTGCCGCGCCGCGGCTCCGCGGGCCGTGGCAGCGGCCGCACCAGCTCGGAGCCCGCGGGAGCCTGCAGCTCTGCTCTGGCGCTCGGCCGGGCTCTGTGCGCTCGGCCGGGCCCGGCCGCGGGGCGAGGCGCTCGAGTCAGGGCACGGCGAGGACCCGCGCAGGGCTGGGCGCGGGACGGTCCCCGCAGGGCCACCGGCCGCGCGCACAGCTCCATCCAGCGCGGCCGCCGCGCCCCGCCTTATATCCGGCCCGGCGCGCACCCGGCCGGCGGCGGCGCGGCTCGCGGCCCAGCCACCGGTTGCTATAGCGATGTCCCCCCACCCCCCACATGTTGCTGACAGCAATTGGCTAAGGGGCCGCGGCTCTCCATACACCCTCTCCCGCCCGAGACTATGAATGGACATCGGCTTTGTCAGTCACTCGCACAGCGCAGCAGTCCCGGCCTTCGCCTTTTCTTTCTTTTCAGCCTTCCTCCCTTTCAGCGTTCGAGTCGCACTTCATACTGGGCAAGTTCAGGGCTGCACTCACGGGAGAGGGGGCTCGGCAAGAAACGTCAACCTGCCGGGCCCTACTGTGACCTCAGCTACGGGAGGGGTGGGGGCGTAGAAACTCTTCGCAAGAGAAAAGCTCAGGACTCTCGTTCTCTGAGGTCGTTTTAGCGCTTATGTCCCGGGGGCCTTTTGCTCCCTTTCCGAATTGAAGCTGGCCGATCGCGCCGGCGAAACCTCCCCCCAGCCTCCTGCCTTTCTGTGGATCCCGCCTGGGTTTTTAGGTCTCCAGTGCGCGTTCAAAGCGCCTTGCCGGACGCGGGAACTAGTGAGAACTTTGCCATCGTTCGGTCCGGCGAACTGCGGGCCCCCAGCCCAAAACGTCCGACTGAGACAGCGGGGAAAATGAAGCAATTGAGCTGCGCCTCGCTTGCCCAGGTCAGAACCCTGGCCTGGCCCACTTTCCCGAAGGACGTGCGGAGCCGGGACACAGGGCCGCATTCCCAGTTGCTTGCGCCTTCCTAAGATCCCTGACCTCAGGTGCCCGCCCAGGCTGCGAGTCGGAGTCAGGCTGGCGGCGCCCAAGGCCTAGCAGCGCCCGGGATTGGGGAACCAGATGGGCTGGCCCTTCGATTGGCCGCCTGGTCAGCTCCCGTCCTTTCTCTCCCCACCCCCAAGCTCTGGACCCCCGGTCGCAGCTACAGGTTGGGGCACCTCCAGCGCGCGGCAACCCCCGCGGAGCAGCCGAGAGCTGAAACCCAACATCTGTGTGTACAATGCGCTCTCCGAGGCCCGCAGCTGCAGGAACAAGGGGAAGAAAGAAAGGAGTGGGGGGGAGATCTTGTCACATGCAGATGACAGTCTGCGGAGGGCACTTCGGTTTCTCCTTTTCTGGAAACCCCAGCGCCCCCCTCCCAGCCCCCCTCTGCCTCCGCCTCCCCATTGTTCCTGCGCTCGGGACAGCTGGAGACAGCGGCCTGCGCGAGCGGGGAGGCCCCTCCTAGCCCGACGCCCCTCCCGCCCACACCCGGTCGTCCCCGCGCCTGCCCCCGGGCCCCTGCCGGGCCCCCCACCGGCGGAGCCGCACCAAGTCCCCGCCCGCCCGCCGTCCCCAGGCGCGGCCCCCAGACCTGCCCCGAGCCGGGGGCCTTCCCTTCACTCCTCTCCAGGAAACAGAAGGGCAGAAACCACCGGGCCAGGGCTGGGGACGAGGGCCTGCGGAGTGTTTGCCTCTGTCTAAAAGCGTCCTCTGACCGAAGGTCTAAACCGGGCGCTTTCACGTGGTATCGACAGGGCCGGGAGTCCGGGGCTTCGAAGGCCCGGGCCCGGCGGGCCTGAGTGGGTCCCAGCCAGCGGGCGCGGGTGGGCTGCTGGCCGCTCTGGCGGCTTCGAGAAGCGCGAGGGGACACCCGCGGGGGGTAAGGGGGCGCTGCGGCTCCCCTCGAGCGGCCCGCGGCGCTGCACCCCGCCCCGCTCTCCTCTGCAGTCCCCCGTCCTCGGCCCGACCGCCCCTCCCCGGAGAGCCCGCGCCCCGCATCCAGACCCCCGCACTGCGCCAGGGGCCGCCACCTGGGGCCAAGAACCGACCGGAGGAGCCTCCTGTCCCTCCCTGCTGTCCCCCACGGGGCTCGGGTCGGCCCGGTACCTCCTGGAAAGCGGAGGGGGAGGGGGGAGGAGGAGGAGCCGGGAGGAGTCCGGGCGGGGTGAGGGGCCGGTACCGAGGGGAGAGGGGCCGAGGGGGCCGGAGGCCTGCGGAGGGGACCTCCGCCCTCAGCCAGGCTGGGAAGCGGCCTCTCCATAGCAACGGCCTGTGTACGCGCCCGCGGGCGGGTATCTGCGCGCGCGCGCGCGCGCGCGTGTGTGCGCCGGGGAGTGGGTTCAGAGCCTCCCCGCCCCGAGCCTGGGGCGGGGGGTCCCACAACCCTGGGGCAGGGCAGGGAAGTCCTCTCCGGGACTGGTGGGCTGGCCTCCGAGATGCCGAGGACGCCGCCGAGTCCGGAACGCCGCGCCAGGCACGGGTTGGGCAGGGGGACGTGCCCAGGCCCGCGTGCGGCCGCCACCGGATCCTGGGGCTTCGATGGAGGAGAGAGGTGCCTTCGGGTTGGGGGGGTTGAGTGCAGAGCGTCTTCACCGAGACTCAGCGCGGCGCGGCGCGGCGCGGCGCGGGGCGCGGCGGGGAGGGCGCGGGCCGGCGGCCGCGGCTGCCGCGCCCCCATCCCCGGCCCGCCCGGGTCGGCCAGCAGCGCTTGGGGTTGGCGGGGTGGGAGTGGGGGACAGGAGCTGGGGACCTCGCCACCACGAGGATCGCCTGGTTGGTTCACCCGCGCAGGAGGGGAACCTGCACAGCTCGGCGGCGGCGAGGCGCTCCGGGATCCCGCGAGCGGCGGGCCTCGCGCGCTGCAGGCCGAGCCAGCCCTGCAGATGCGCCCTCGGCGGCCTCCCTCCACGCTGGCGCACCAGCTGCACGCCCCTCGCGCTTTTCTTGCCCTGGAATCGCCACGAGGCACACCAGGTGTGAGCACCTTGCTCTGAAGGGCTGGGGAGGGGCCCGCGGGGCTGCCGGTCCGGTCCTTCAGTCACCAAGGGGGCGCAGACCCCGGGCGGCCACCACAGCCACTATGGCTGGCACCACGACAGCGCGGAAAGGACCCTGGCCACGTCGCCCAGACCCCTGGGACGGTCGTCAGAGGGTCCGCAACCATAGAACGCAGGAACACAGAAAGGGCTGCAGCCCAAAGCCAGGCTGTCCTGCTGTTCTTACACCCACGATATGACGTTAAGTAAGTAAATCAATAGTAAGTACATAAACACATTCATTTTATTTAGCTAGTTTTTCCGTTGTCCCACAGGATTTCACTTCCAACATCAAAGCGGCACAGTCATGATTTAATCTGAATTTAATGACCCGTCTTTCTAGTGCCTTCAGGAAGGCTGGGTGGGGCCCATGGCAGCACAGTTGAAGTTTGTTTGTGGACGCGTTTAAATACTTAGATGGGCCTTGAACTCGTCAGGCAGCTTCTGCTAAGCAGAAGGGCGGGCTCTCTCGCCCACACCTTGGTGCACACCACAGGGTGTGTCCTTTGTGGGGCCCGTGGCCTGTCTTTTAAAGTCAGCCACCCCTTCCTCCCTGCCCTGCAGAACGCGGTCCCGACTGCAGCACTGGCACTGGCAGAGTTTAGAAATAAATGGATTTTGCCCAGGGAATCCATTAAAAAAGTGTATCATACTTTAGGTTCTGATCCTTTTAGTCTGTTTCAGAAACTGATAAATTAATCCGCTAGATTTTCATTCTATTTGCCTTTATTTTAAAAATGTTCCTTCTTGAAGATACTTTAGCAGGAAAGTGTTTTGACGATAATGTGAGACCAGGTTCAGCTACCATCTAACATGATAATGTTAGGAATTTTTTTGTCATGAGAGCTTAGACTTCAATTAATAACAAATTTAAATGTACAATTTCAATGGCATTTTCAGAGAAAACTTTCACGTGATGCAAAATGTTTTTGAGAGGCGTGGTGATTGAAATCATTTATATATGGCAAATGAGTATATTATTCATATAAAAGTTAGGACTATCTAGCTGATGAATAAAAAGCACAGTATATGTAAAATTCACTAACACAAGCATCTAAACGATACAGTTTAAAATGCTATATTGACCTTGCTAAGACTTCCTTTAAGCGAAGTTCACATCTGTTATGTGTACAGCCTAATGTTCTGTGAGAATAATCTCGTTTTCAATTTAGGGAACACCAAACTGCTATAGATCACATATTTAAGTGACTAGAATAAATTTCCAGTGAGCTAAATTACCAAAGAAAACGTATTTTACGACTGTCCGGAACATGATTATTGTAAAGAACCACAACACCCATTTCGGAAATTTTAAATATCATGGTGAGCCAGGCAATGGTGAAAACACCTTCTAGGATACTTGCTTGATGTCAGAAAATTTGAATCAATTAAAAAAAAAAAAGCAATAATAATAATGGTACACAAGCTATACTTAAAATACTTTTGATTTATAAATCCATTTATAAAAACGATTTTGAATTACAAAAATGAACTGTGATCCTTTTGAATGTTGTAGGTATGTGTACATTGTATTTTCATACGTATATAATGCTAAAGAAAATAACACTTTATATCAATGAATGCATTTTGAAAAGCAAGATGGTTTAGTTTTTCAACCTCTTTAGTGAAAAGTAACCAGCCCTGAGATAATCTCCTAGAAAAAGGATCTTGGATGGGCGAGTGTGGATGACTCTAAACTCAGCTGCATTTGCTGTGAAGAGCAGTTTCTTTCAAGGACAGTATCTGGAGGAGCATGAGCCACTAAGGACAGGTGCTTATTCCTGGTGACAGAAGGTAAGTCCCTTGCGACCCCGGGGCTGCATTTCAGTGGGTCCCTCACCCCTCTCCTTGGCGTTGGAAGCAGGACAATCAAATTCACCAGCTGGGGAGAGTCTTTAGCAACTTGAAGATATTGCTGTGAAATCTTTAAACTTGAGAGGAATGGAGGAATCATGAAATTAATGGTTCAAATATTTTACTTTATTTCAAGGAAAAACAAAAATTCTTTACTCAAAATGAGTAAAAAGCCTTTTTTTTTGTTTTGAAAAAATTACCAACAGAATTCAGCTTGTATCATTAATTCTCCAGTTGGCTCATATTCAGATTAGTCTAGAATTTTTCTGAAATACAAAGACAGGAACTCGGTTATGAAGCAGAGCTGTTACTCCCTCCAATGACTTTAGCACAAGCACATGGAACTGCTGTACTAAAGCCAAAAAATGTATTTCAGCAAAAATTTATACTCGAAGGATCGGTTAACAAACATGTAGGAAATTTTTAGATTTCCTTTTTTCAAACTCTGAAATGACAGTTCCCGTGAGGACTAGAAAAGCCTCCAAGCCTGACTCTTACTATTATCAGTCTGTCCATTAAAAGTCACATTCTGAAAACTCTTCATGGGGACACAGGTTTACAAACAGAACATTCTCTCTGCAGGTTAACTTGGACTTTATCCCTGTATTCTAGAGGCTAGAAGATATATCACTTTTAAGGTACCTCTTTGTACAGATCTAACCTTTTATTGCTTACCAAATAACGCTATCAAATACATATTTGAAAACGATGTTCAGTAGAGTATACATTACGACACGTCTGCGACTAGACTGTATCCTTTACAAAACTGAGCTGAAATTCCTTAGAGCAAGGAAGACTCATTACCACGTGAACAAGAACCGAACTTTTTTGAAAATGGCTAAACCATGCTGTTACTGTCAGATGAAAGGAAACAAGACAAAATAGTGCCGAGAAGAATACGTGGGTTCTTTCTCTCCTTTCCCGTTAAAAGCGCTTTCGCTCACCCTGTCAGTTACATCCTCCAGGTCCACTGGAATTGTTTGGAAACAGTTTTTTTTCCCTTAAATTGCCTCCAAATTAAAAGTAGAACAACAATTCAAGCAAACGTTTATTTCATAATTATACATTTCGGCTCTCTACTGTTCACACGCGCTTTTAGGGAAAACAGCGACTTCGGTGTTTAGCAGAGAAACAGGCTCTGCCGCTAAACGAGGCGCCGGCGCCGCCCGACGGGCCGGGCTCGGAGCCCAGAGTCGACCGAAGGGCAGTCCCGGGAAGCGCTGTTTTCTGACTGCATGCTGCAAACGGGGGCAAGTCCTGAGGTCTATCGGGGGCAGAAATTCTGGAAGAAGCCAGTCGCCTGCCATTCTGACCCAACATGGAGCAATTCCAGAAGGCCGAGGGTTTGCTAGGGCTCGGCAGAACTCGGTAACGGCCCTCAGAGTTCATGTGAGCTCACCGTGGCTGCCAAGCAGCCAAGAGAATCAAGAGTCGAACCCGCTCTGGACGGCGCCGCGGCCGCCGGCAGTCGGACAAGAAGGGCTCGGAACTGGCACATGAGCTCACAGGGCGGCTGTGACGCGCAGACAGTTGGGGACTCTTACAGACCCACCTCCTGCACATACTGGGCTATCGGGATCACACGCGCACACTCACGCACACGTACGTGTGTACATCTTTCGATTCAGACACTTTAGGAAACTGCGTATTTACTTCACCCTTTCGCAGTCATACGTGCCATTCCCGTTCAGAATCACTGGAGATGCGCTCAGACAACCCTGGAAACCGGCCTTCCACTTTCTAACCACTGTTTACTTCTGATCCCCCCAAGCCCTGTTATGTAATCTGATCACCCCCTATGTCACTGTCCTTATCTCCAAATGGTTCTTGAGTATTTTAAAAAATAAAATAAACTTTTAAAGAAAGAGCACTTCCTACTAGTAAGACTTTTTTTTTTTTTGGTCTTTTTAGGGCTGCACCCGCGGCATATAGAGGTTCCCAGGCTAGGGGTCGAATCAGAGCTGTAGCCACTGGCCTATGCCACAGCCACAGCCACAGCCACAGCCACAGCAACACCAGCTCCGAGTCTTGTCTGCAACCTACACCAGAGCCACAGCAACGCCAGATCCTGAACCCACTGAGCAAGGCCAGGGATCGAACCTGCATCTTCATGGCTGCTGTCGGGTGCTTGACCTGCTGAGCCACAAGGGGAACCGTACAGAGAGAACTTCTTGCTCGACTCTTGGGAGCTCCAGGGGCGGCGGGGGCGGGCGGTGGGGTGCGCTGGGGTGGGTCTCCCTCACCTCCGTCAGCTTCCCTAGGCCTCCCCATAAGAACCAGCTGCTGTTATCAGAATATTCAGTTGCAACAATTGTCTTTGGAAAAGACAGCTGGCTTTCTTCTCAACCCCAAGTCACATGAGATCGTGGGTGTCCTATGAGCTTTGTCGTCTTCCTCCCTCCAGCACCTGCCATGGATGAGGTGACCCCCAAACGCAGATCCAGCCCAGCCTCGGCTCCTCTGAAGCTGAGCTGGCCTCCACCTACCAGCTCGGGCCACGTGCTCACCGGACAGAAAGGTCTGCCCCGGGGACAGAGGTGGTGCCCTCAGGGGACGGACGGCCACCCTCCCACCTGGCCAGCCCCTGCGAGCACAGTGGGTCTTCCCTCCGCTGGCAACAGGCGAGGCCCAGCTTTGCAGAAAGCCCAGGCCCACTGGCTCCCCGCTAGACTTGGAGCACACGTCTGATAATTTTTTTTTATGGCTGCACCCCTGGAATAGCCAAGTTCCAGGACCAGGGATTGAATTTCAGCCTCAGCTGTGACCTGTGCTGCGGGTGTGGCCACGCTGGCTCCTTTAACTCACTGCACCAGGCTGGGGATTGAACCCGCACCTCTGCAGCCACCCAGGCCCCTGCAGTTGGATTTGTAACCCAGTGCTCCACAGCAGGAACCCCTGGATGGCAATTTTTTTTTTTGTCCCTTTGTCGTATTTTTTTAGGGCCCCACCTGCAGCATGTGGAGGTTCCCAGGCTAGGGGTCTAACAGGAGTTGTAGCCACCGACCTGCGCCACAGCCACAGCAACGCGGGATCCGAGCCGCGTGTGCAACCTACAGCACAGCTCACGGCAACGCCGGATCCTCAACCCTCTGAGCGAGGCCAGGGATTGAACCCGCAACCTTATGACTCCTAGTCAGATTCGTTTCCACTGAGCCACGACGGGAACTCCTGGATGGCAATTTTTAACAATGCAAAATGCAGACCATTTTTCTGGCAGCTCATAGTTTCATTTTTTTTTTTAATTGCTTCTAGGTAGCTGTGGCTTTAAAAAATCGATATTTGTTAAATGGCCACAACACCACACACAGACGGAAAAGAAGAGCTGTGCCAGTTCAGAAACAGGTGCCCTCTACTCTCGGCCACGACTCCCGCTCCGCCCCCGTGAGGACGGTGCCTCCAGGAAGCCAGGGCCTCTCACCGTCCTCGCGCCGCACTGTTTAGAGACAGGACAGGTCCCGGGAGGGGACTGGCAGTGCTCTGCGCTACGCCTTAAACCAGAATTTAGACAGAAAAGACTGTACGTGCGACAGAGACAGGTGGGAACACGGAGGATTAAAAGCCCCGCGAATCGCCCCGTGGGGAGAGACCAGCGCCCCGCAGGTGCGCTCTTCTTGAGCAGCTGGTGCCTCTCGAGCGGGGGCTAAGGGGTTCTCTCCTCGCGGGCCCGTGGGAAGGACGAGGATGGAGGCTCCGCCGGGGGAGGGGGGCTTCCTGCTCGTTATGACTGTTTTCTCCTCCTGTGGGCTCCGCGGCAGCAAATGGAAATTCTGTTTTCAGACAGGTGGTGAGCCTGTAATTTCAGGTGGTACCGTTCTAATGAAAATACAGGGGAAAGACGGGCTGCAAGGAAGGTGCGTGCACCTGCCCGTCGGTATTCACACCCAGAACATCCGAACTGGGGAGGAAGGGACCCCCAGGCTTGGGGAGCGACTGGCCCTGGTGCCCTCCGGCGCCCTGCATCTCCCGGTCCAGCAGCTTCTCTTCGGGGCCGTCGGAAGGAGGATGAGGGCTCCCAGCTTGTCCCACTTCTCTGGTCTCGGAGAAGCACAGGATCAGGCGGCACGTGGAGACCGTGCCCTGGGCACGTCTGCACTGACGGCCATCACTCTTGTCACTGTCACAGGTAAACACCTGCCGTCTAAGAGCAGCCCCTCCCCAACGGGAAACCGCCGTGACCGCGCCTGGGAGCCGCGAACTCCGTGCCGATGCCCAGCCCGTCCGTGTCACGAGGCACCTTCCTTAAAACCAGCAGCAGTCCTGTGCAGACGGAACTGTTAGCACCTCCATTTTCCAGACGAGGAAAGGGGAGCCCAGTGCGGCCGCGATCCACCGGAGGGCACAGCGCTCGTGCGTCTCCGGGGCCGGAGACGGACCCTCTGCAGTACCTCGTGTGTCTCCGAGATTCGGGAACAACAGCGCGGGCTGGGCTCCTTCTCTCAGGACACGCAGGACGAGGCTCCCCCGCCCGGCCCTGTGCCCCGTGGGAGCGCCTGTGACGCCTGCCCCACGGGACACCCTTGGCGGCGGGCACCGTGAACAGGTGAGCTGAAGAGGAGTCGCGGCGGTCCTGGCCTCTCTGCCTCCCTTATGGCCGCAGTAACTCCTCCTTCCGACAGGGCAGGCTGACGAGTTCCGCCTGTAACTTGGGAAACGCCGAGAGACTGCACACCTTTGGTTTTTATTCTCAGAGATAAAACCCTTGTAGTTATCCAATTTTAGCCAATGTCCCTAAGAAAGTGATCTTACTTTGTAGAAGCTGGCAGGAATGGCAGATGGCCCGCGACCGGAGCCCTGTCCTCCGCGGCCCGGTGGGAGGACGGCGGCCTTCCGGGGGCGCGTTCCCACCCCGAGCAAGCCCCTTCCCCTGTGGTCGGGCGCTCCCTCCCCTTCCCTTCGCTTCTCCATCCAGTGAGATTCCCCCGCCCACGAGGGGCACTGCCTGCTTGACGAGCTGTCGCCACCCCTCCTCGCCAGGTCCCTCCTGGGTGTCTGCGGGTTCACCGCAGGTCCCATCAGACTCGTCTCCGTTCCGGGGCCGACGGCATGCAGGAGAAAGTGGAGGGCTCCCGGCCGAGCCTGGGAACAGTCGTCACCGCTGCTTTGCTTCTGAAATTGCTGTGACTGGGCACATGTGTCCAGGCTTTTGTGAAACCACAGAGGCAGGATGTGTCCAGGTTTTTGTGAAACCACAGAAGGGGGCTCTCTGCCGTCACCTGTAAAGCCATTTAGTATTCCACATCGGAAGTCAGCCACGAGCGGGCCTGGTGATGGATAATTCTCTCTGTGGGACTTGTGGGTTCATAAACCAAAGAACGCAATATAATCACCCAATAGGTCTATAATATCTTTATCCTTCACATCAGACATAATATGGGTCAGTCACAATTTAATAACAAGCCAGGTAGGCCGCAATAAAATTATCATTAAGAGCTGCAAATGTGCTTCCATCTATTCTCTGCCAGAGCCCGACTCTCATAAAGGGTCTTGGGCAGAGATTAACTGTCACCTGAGAACTGACACCCCTTCCAGGGTGATAAGGGGCCACCTGGACCAGAGCGTGCCGGGAGGGTCACCGCTTCCGCTGGTGGAGGGGGTCCCGTGCCGAGGGAGGAGCCGTGCCGAGCGGCGTGCTGCTGGGTCAGGCCTGCTTGCCGGGGCCCCGCCGTGGGAGAAGTCGGCACAGAAGTCATGGACGTTCTGTTCCTAACCCGTGATGACCTGCAAGGAGCTGCTTAATTTTACTTCCAAGAAAATTACAAAGACGATTTTGAGCTCAATCCTTGGATGCCCTGTCCTCTGGCAAATGTGAGGCAGGGAACCAGTGTGCTGGGCTAGGAAGCTCTGTAACAGACATGACGGCTCTGCCTCTCGGAGATCATGGCGATGCGGTGACAGCAAGGCCAGAGGCCCTCTGTCCCCCCGGCAGCGGGCATCTTTGGAAAACGCCCAGCCTCTGCTTCCTCAGGGCTTTTGTCCACGGTGGGGGTGGGCAGCTCAGGGTTTCATACCTCTGCACCGGGAGTCAGGTGGCATCTGCTGTGTTCAGATTCACCCTGACTGCGTCAGCTTCGGAAGTCGCAGGGGGCAGAACACAGCCCGGTCCCTAACGGGGCCGGGGCACTCTGGGCAGCTAGAATTCAAGGCGAGACAATGAAAACCCAGAGAGGAAAATTACCATGAACAAAAGGTATCATCTGGGAGGTGTGGGCTCTGGGCGACCTCTGCGGCTGGGGGGTCAGGGCTGGCCCTGCACCACCAAGACATGGAGTCAGGAGGAGGTGGGCTCCAGGCTCCCACAGGAACCCAAGGCGGGAGGGCTGAGAGCCGGGGCTGGCAGCTGCAGCCCTCGGCCAGAGGGCGCTGACGCGGGGCGTGTGGATGCCGGCTGCCCTGTGCTGGAGGACAGGGCAGCTCTGGGGCCTGGGCCCCTGGACCGACGCCCGAGATCCCTCCACTTCCCCCGCCCGTTAGTTCTGGCTGTGTTTTCTGGAACGTTCCCTGCTTCCCACTGGCCTTTCCCACACGTGACACGCAATCAGGTGCTCACGGAAGCGCACTTTTCCCGTCAGCGACTCTGATGGGAGGTTACGAGGACCGAGTTAAGGCGGGACAGCGGGAGGGACAAAGACCCGGGACATGCTTAGGTGCCGACAGACATGTAACAAAAACGAAGGGCGCGCCCACCGTGGCACAGCGGAAAGGAACCCAACTGGCATCCATGAGGACGCGGGTTTGATCCCTGACCTCACTCAGTGGGTTAAGGATCCAGCGTTGCCGTGAGCTGTGGTGTAGGTCGCAGACGCGGCTCTGATCTGGCTTTGCTGTGGCTGTGGCGAAGGCCGGCGGATACACCTCCAATTAGACCCCTAGCCTGGGAACCTCCATATGCCGCGGGTGAGGCCCTGAAAGACTGAATAAATAAATAAATTAATTAAAATGTTGCACAAGAGGCGAGAGAGGGAAATTCCCAGCACTCAGCCAGAGAGGAAGACCAACCGCGGCAGCAACTTCAAGCCCGCAGAGCGCTGGGCCCCGTGGACTTCTCTTCCTCGGGCGCGGGGCGCACGTTAGTGCCGGTGGGTGGGCTGCCCCTACACGTTCCTCCCGGGAACGCAGTCCCTGCCGTGGCTCCACAGGCCCAGGCCCTCGGCGTCTCCGGGGTCCCGCATCCAGCTGGCCGCGGACACAGGCGGGGCCGTGTCCAGGGCTGAGCGGCGATCACCAGGGCCACTTCCCGCGTTTGCCGTGCGAAGCGATCCCCGTGGCCACAGCTAACGGCCAGGGAGCCCGGGACACGGAGGACCTCGGTCCCGGGGGTGGAGCGGCCGCCATCGCTGCTGGACGAGGCCGGGCCTGCCCGCCTAAAGGCGCCCGCCCGGCTCGGCGGGAAAGGCAGACTCCGAGGCACCCACGCGGGATTTCTCAAGACCAGCCGGTGGGCTGTTACGGCTGAGCTGTGCGGCCTCCGTGCCTCAGGACGCGACTCTGCACGGAGGTCCCTGCAGGGCCGTCAGGTCAGAGGTCACCCACCGCGAGGGTGTCCTCAGAGGAGGGGCTGGTCACACCCTGGGCCCTCAGAGGCACGACGACTCCGAAACGTGGGGCCGGGCCCGCGGCGGGGGAGGCGGGAAGGTCTCAGGGAGGCTGCCCGCCGGCCCCGGGGCCCGTCTGCCGTCGAGGCTGCGGCTCGCGGCGCTCGGCCCAGGGCGGGGGACACAGGCCAACGGAGCGCACGTGTGGGCGCCTCAGCCAGGGGCCCGCGAGCGCCCTCCGGTGCCGACAACCAACACGGTGGACGTGGAGCTTCGAGGGCCCAGCCCCCCCAGCCCGGACCTGCGCCCTCGGGGGTCGCGCCTGAGAACTCCAACGGCAGACGGACCGGGTCCCTCTCTGTCTCTTCTGCCCTCCTGCCTGTTCACTCGAACCTCTGACAAGCCCGACGCGATGCCTTCACCGAAGTCCCTGACAAAGACGCTCAGCGGGACTGAGGCCGCCCAGCCCGCGGCCGGGTCCCAGGGGGCCCCTGTCATGACTCTTCCTCACTGGTTACTGATTTAATCAATAGCTTAAGAACGGGCTGGGTGGCTTGGCCAGATATTCACCTAAAGGTGCTATCATTCTCCTTCTCCAGCTTTGATTCTGGAGCTTTTGTCAAAACAAACAAACAAACCATCCCCGTGGAATCCATATCCCTTTTTTTGGCTGTGCCCATAGCACACAGAAGTTTCTGGGCCAAGGACCGAACCCACACCACAGCAGTACCCAGAACCACAGCAGCGACAACACCAGCTCCTTAACCCACTGAGCCACCAGGGAGCTCCTGGAATCTGTAATCAGTAGAGGTCCCTTGACCCCTCGGCAAGTTACACCCTCAAGGAAGGGGCCTGACTCGAGCCACCTGTTCAGTGACGGGGTTTAGAACGTTATCGGAATCAAGGCCAGCACCTTGGCGGAAACTCCCAGAATCTGCCCTGACTCCCGTAGGAACAACTGCCCGGCTCTGCCGGCCGCTGGCCCCTCGCCCTCACCATCCGCCACCGCCCGTGGTGACACCCAGCAAGCACACCGTGGCCCGAACCGCCGAGGGCGCCGGGGCTGGGAGGTCGTGCCCCGACGGGGGGGCCTGACCTTCCTGGCCGCTCCTGCGAGGCGGGAAGAAGTGGCCTCCGGGCCGAGGCAGCCGTGATCACAGTCCAGGTGCCACAGTCCAGGGAGAGGGGTGACGCGGGGGCGCCGGGAGGACCAGGCTTCGAGGACTTCGGGTCCAGTCTCGGATTTGGCTGAGCTTTATTTTAGTTCAGCCCAAACCACCAAGACTCCCACCGCCCCACACGGGACACGAGGCCCGGAGCCCCGCGGACTGAGGCTTCCCGGCAAATGCGGGGCCCGCAGGCTGGGCGAGCGCCCCGTGCGGGGACCCCGGGACCTCCGACGAGAAAGCCGGCGACGGAGGAACTCGGGCCACACAGTCTACGCGTAAACGCCGCCACCGCCCGCCTGCGCGGAAAGCGGGGTCCCCGGGGTCGGCGAAGCCACGCTTCCGGGAGGCGCTCAGGTGCGTCTGCGCGGACACCCCGCTGTCGCGTCAGGGTCACTCACCGCGGGGCCGCACGGCTCTGCGAGCAGGCGCAGGGCTCGGTCACGGGCACCCGCATGGCCTGTCCCCCCGTCCCGGCCTCGCGGCTGTGCTGGGCCTGCTGCCCGCGGCCAGACAGCACGGTCGAGGGAGAAGCTATGCAGAGGCGGCCTGTTCCCGGTCCTCGGCCACGAGTGCCCGTGTGGGGACCAGCGCGGCGACCCGCAGACCTCTCCGCTCAGCCCCCAGAGGGCCCGCACGTCACAGGGACAGCTCGCTCCGGGAAGCGGCCGGTCAGCACGGCCTGGCCGTCCTGCAGGTGTGGCCCTGCCCGCCCACCCCGGACCGTCCCCCCGGGCCGCCGGCAAAGAGCCTCCAGGCCACGAGCAGCTGGAAGAAAACCCAGGCTCCCGCCCCCGTGAGGCTTTAAGGTGCTGATGTGACGCCATCTGTCAGTGACCGTGGCACACACGCCACTCCATTCCGTCCCATATGCTGGTGTCCTTCTAAGAAGGTGAGCCGGGTGAAGCCCCACAGGGAGAACGCCCAGGGCTGATGGGACAGAGGCTGCAGTGACGCCTCATCAAGCCAAGGGGCACGGAGGAGCCCACAGCATCCAAAGTGGAAGAGACCAGACAGGACCCCCCTGAACAGACACACGGGGCCGACGGGCCCGTGAAAAGACGCGCAGCGTCGCTGACCCCCAGGGAGGCACCGCCTCGCGCCTGCCAGAACGGCCTTCATCCAAAGGGGACAAGCAGCAAGTGCTGGAGAGAAAAGGGGTCCCCCTATCCTGCTGGTGGGAATGTACCCTTTTTTTCTTTTCTTTTCAGGACCACGCCTGCGGTACATGGAGGTTCCCAGGCTAGGGACAGAATCAGAGCTGCAGCCGCCAGCCTATACCACAGCCACAGCAACACCAGATCTGAGCTCCATCTATGACCTACACCACAGCTCATGGCAACACTGGATCCTTAACGCACTGAGTGAGGCCAGGGATCAAACCCGCATCCTCAGGGATACTAGTCAGGCTCGTTACCGCTGAGCCATGACGGGAGCTCTCTAGCAATATAAACTGGTGCAGCCACCGTGGAAAACAGTGTGGAGCTTCCTCAGAAAAGCAAATACAGAACGCCCACATGATCCAGCAACCCCACTCCTGGGCACCTATCCAGAGAAAACTCCAATTTGAAAAGGTACACGCACCCCAGGGTCCACTGAAGCCCTATTCACAATGGCCAAGACCTGGAAGCAACCTAAATGTCCATCAGCAGAGGAGAGAATAAAGAGCTGCACACACAATGGAATATTACTCAGCCACAAAAAGTAAGGAAATCCCGCTCTTCGCTACAACGCAGGCAGACTCCGAGGGCATCGTACTGCGTGGGGTAGGTCAGACAGAGGCAAATACCGCAGGACCTCTTTTATACGTGGAACTGAAAAACCTCACAGACTCGGAGAGTAGGGGGTTGGGAAGGGTGACGTCAACAGGTACAAATTTCGGTTACCAGGTGAGTACATTCTGAGGCTCCCACGTGCAGCAGGGTATAGTCAGCAGCTGCACGACGGACTAGCAGTGTGCTCAGAGAACAGACCTGGAGCTTTGCCAGCACAGAACCCCCCATCCCCACCCCGGGACCACGTTCTGGAGCTTTCAGAGAGAGCCCGCCCTGCTGACACCGGATTCCACACTCCACCTTCAGAACCGGGAGACACACGTCTGCTGCTTTGGGCCTCCCAGGTTGTGGCGCTTGTGAGAGCTGCCCTGGGAGACGGGCCCAGGCGGAGCAAACATCTATCCAGCACAGGCCTCTCTACTGGTGATTCTGTGGTGCGCGCAGCCAGCCGAAAGCCCACAGCCAGCCCAAATTCGCAAACTGGTTAGTGCTGGAACCCCCAAATGTCAAGATTTATTTAGTTATTTGCAACGTAAACCTTTCAATATGCTTCCCCCTCCAAGAAGTCTCTCTGGTTTGAAAAGCCCACAGAAGAAAACCCAGGTAAGACAGAACGACCAGAAGCAGGAAATATTCCGTTGGACATTTTTTCAGAATGTTGACACTGGTGAATTATTTATTAAAGAAAATTTATAATATAGTTTTTCAAAACATGCCAAGCCGAAATAAAACTTTTTACTTGAAAATTACTCTTTTTTTCCATATGCTATACAAAGCCAGACTGACTTTTGAGGAACCTTGGAGAAGGACAGTCTTCTCGAGAAACGGTGCTGGGAAAAGTGGGTCTCCCCACTTGCAGAAGAAGGAAGCTGGGCCCGCGCCTCACACCAGACACACCAGTTCTCTCCAAGCGGATCCAAGACCTAACGGCGAGAGAAACACTACAAAGTGCTCAGAAGAAAACCCAGAGGAAAATCTTTACGACGCTGGACTTGGTCACGATTTCTTACAGATGACACCAAAAGCTCGGGCAACCAGAGGGAAAAATAGATGCATCTGACTTCACCAAACTTAGTCTTTTGTGCCTCAAAAGGCACCTGTAAGGGTGTGAACGAGTCTCCACAGAAAGCGCGAGGACACCTGCAAGCTGCAGCCCCACTAAAGGTTCGAATCTAGAAGAAAGAGCGCCTGCAAACCCCACTACACGGAAACCCAAACCACCGGTTCACAGCAGACACAGCCGAGCGGACTTCCCTCCAAAGCGGTGACTAGTGGCCGACAAGCACACAGCAGGGCACTCAGCTTTTGTGCCCGTCGGGGAACGCCGTCCAGGCCGCCAACCACACCTGTAGGAACGGCTACCGTAAAACCGAACAGAAATGAACGAAACGCGGGAGCGCGGGGAGGGATCAGACCCGCACGCCGGGGTATAAAGCGGCGCGGCCACCGCGCCGGACGCCCGGCAAGTCCTCCGGAAGCGAGGCCGCGAGCGACCGCAGGAGCAGCCTGTACCTTCTCGCCGCGGACCAAAAACAGCTGGGAAGCAGAGACCCAGACACCGCACACGCGTGTCCACGGCAGCTCGTTCGCAACGACCGGAAGACAAGCAGCCCAAGGGCCCATCGAAGGCGGCGGATAAACAAAGCGTGATCACACGGGCAGTGGACTGTGATCCGGCCCCGAAACGGAGGCCGCGTGGGTGAGCCCGGAGGACGCGATGCCCCGTGGGGGGCCGTCGCAGGATGAGCGCTGGGTGACTCCAGGCGCAGGAGGGGCAGGACCGCGGGGCGGCGGCGGCTGGGGCCAGTGCTGAACGGGGCCGAGCTCCAGGCCTGTGAGCCGGAGGTGTTGCGGACGACATGAGCGGGCCTAGCGGCCTGAGCTGAGGCTGAGGCTGGTCACGATGGCAGATCCGAGGTTCTCTTAAAATTTTTTTTTTTTGTATTTCTTTCCATGGTTGCTAGACACACAGCGACTTCTCATTCTTTAAAAAAAAACTTTTTATTATAGTTGATTTACAATGTTCTGTCAACTTCTGCTGCACAGCAAAGTGACGCAGTCACACATTCATATCCATTCTTTTCCCCACACTGTCCTCCATCACGTTCCATCACAAGCGACTAGATATAGCTCCCTGTGCTGTACAGCAGGACCTCACAGCTTATCCAGTCCTAATGCAAGAGTTTGCATCTGTCAGCCCCGATCCCAGTCTATCCCGCTCCCTCCCCTGCCCCTTGGCAGCCACAGTCTGTTCTCCAAGTCCATGAGTTTGTTTCTTTTCTGTAGAAAGTTCATTTGTGCCATATATTAGATTCCAGATGTAAGTGATATCATATGGTATTTGTCTTTCTCTTTCTGACTTACTTCACTCAGTATGAGAATCTCTAGTTCCATCCATGTTGCTGCAAATGGCATTGTTTTGTCCTTTTTAATGGCTGAGTAGTATTCCACTGTCTATATACACCACATCCTCAGTCCATTCATCCGTGGTTGGACATTCAGGTGGTTTCATGTCTTGGCTACTGTGAAAGTGCTGTGATGAACACAGGGTGCATGTGTCTTTTTCAATGAGAGCTCTGTCTGCGTGTGTGCCCAGGAGTGGGATTGCCGGGTCACATCATATAGTAGTTCTAGATTTAGTTTTCTGAGGTAGTTTAGGTTCTGTATGCCTTATTGCATTCGAAAAGAAGGACGTGATGGTGGGAAAAAATCGAACCTATGGAGCTTCTAGGGATTGTCCATCCTGACAACAGAGCCCCGAGGGGCCACAGACCTGCGTGCAGTTGAGGTGGCAAGCGGCGGCCATGCGGGACATCAGGGCCAGCCTGTCTTCCCCGGGACAGACCCCCCCCCAACCCTGCAGGGCTGCCTCCTGGATATGCGTCTGTTTTCTCCACCCTGCGGGCCGGCATCCTCCAGGGCTGGGCCTCCTCCTGCGCTGGGCCTCATCTGTCTGCACCCGGAGGCCCAGCGCGCTCCTGATGGCACCTGGGACCCGTGGGCCAGAGAGCCGCTGAATGACGTCCTGCAACCTGGCCCAGCGAGGACAGGCAGAGGGCAGCATGTCCGCGTCCACGACCTCCCGCAATGCCGAGGCTGGCCCAGGAGTTCTGCAGGGGAAGGCTGGTGCCTGTTAAGACCCCTCGGGCCCACGCGGAAAGGAGCTTAGGGAAACCTTTGTTGAAAAAGACACTCCCTGGAGCTTTCTGCAGTTGGGACACTGGCCTCTGCAGGGCTTTCCTGGCACCTCGTGGTGGGGCTGGGTGGCGGTGAGGAGCCACACACGCGCGTCACATGGTGTCTTCTGGTTCAGTCGACAAAACAGCTTTAAAGCTCAAGGCTAATTCAAATTGGATTTTAGAAACACAAAGTCTTAAAACATTTGTAGCAAACTAAGGGATTACACTCTTATCTTATCCTCAGAGAAGCTTTTGAAGAAGTGGGGGTAAAAACGGAGCTCAAATTTTAAACTGGGCCTCAAAACTTGCTCGTCAGTGGCTCCCCCCTTGGGCTGGCCGCCTGTTATCAAAGCTAAAAGTCTCAGACTATTGAGAAAAGGATTTGCATACATTGCTTTCACCTGCTTCTTCGATGAGGTTAATGAAACTGGAACAAAAAGAGATGGATCCAGCCCCGCTTCCCCCGGGAATCTCCTCCTTTAGGGAGGCAGGCTCTGGGGGGGGGCGACACCTTGATGGCCGCTCTGCCCCCAAGAACTCCCCGAGGCGCTGGCCCGGCTCTGTCTGTGCAGGGTGGGGCCCAAGGACAGTCGTGGTTAAGCCCGAGTCCCTGCGCGCAGGTGCCACACACAGAGGCCGTCCCCGAGCGCCGACAGGCGGCTCCCTGGCTTTTGGAATCCAGGAGATAACGCTGGGAAATGGAAATGAACGAGAGCACCCTGTAAAAGGTGTAAGGTCAGTAATGACTTTGATCCCGAGTCTCCAGGGCAGGAGCTCGTTCAGCACAATAGAGCGGATTGCGTTCCCCGTCTCTGAATTTCTAAGCATTTATTTGAAGGAAAAAGAAATTGAAGGCGCTAATCTCTCAGTGCAGATCTATTGAGGCGAATGTGGGCGCTCCGTGCACTGGTTTCCAGAACCGTGCCTGGAGCCTGCACGCCAGCCCAGGGTTCGGGGGCTGGACGCCGGCCTGGACACCACTGTCACCTTGACCTCTGCTGCTTTGGGGATTCCTAGGAAGTTGGCTTTGCAGAAAGGTTTCCTCTGCTGAGACTTTTGCAAAAGGCTGCTGTTTGGTTTAAAGGGCAGACTCGGAAAGTTTGAGAGCAGAAGGCAGTTTTCACTTCGTAAGCAGGTCCCGGGACCTCGATGGGTAGAAAGAGAGGGGCCCCTTCAGCCTGTGGCCCCAACAACAGGGTCGGGGGCGGGGAGGGCAGTCCAGAGCAGCCCTGTGCTCTGCGGCCCCACAGAGGGTCCGGAGCTCTGGGCGAGGCCCCAGGAGGGCCGAAGGCACAGGGTGCCAGGCTCCCCGCCCCTGTCTCCGTCTCCCCCCGTCTCCTCCTCTGTCTCCGTCTCCCCCCGTCTCTCCCTCCGTCTCCCCCCGTGTCTCCTTCCGTCTTTCTTCCAGGAGAGGACAAGAGAGACCAGTCACAGGCTGCTGGTCTCTCAGAGGCACCCGGAGCTTCAAGACAAACGGGTCCATCTTCCTCGAAGGCCAGGTTTACTGGCAGTTTTGGGGTAAGACCTTTCCACTTTACAGCAGAACGCGGCGCAGCCGGGTGGTGGACGCCAAGGGCATACACGCCCCGTCCAGGGCAGGGCGGAGGCCCGCAGCCTGGGTTCTAGCTGCACCTCCGGGCCTGGGCCCCCAAGGCACCGGCCGTGGCCACAGCAGGACGCCTCGCCTGGATCCGGGGCCACCTGCGCGGTCGCGGCGGCAGAGTTAGAGCTCGTCCTACAACCACAGCAGAAAAACTCCTGCGAGCCCGACCACTGGGGCCTTTCCTCTTTGGGGGAAGGTTGGGGGAGCGGCACGGAGCCCACCTGGGGGTGCTGACTGGTCCGCGTGGAGCCCCGCAGAGCCGCCGGCCGTCTGGGGGTCAGTGAGGCCAAGGCCGCCCCGCCCTCCTCGGTGCCCTCTGCGCCTTAGACACCCTCACCTCCCCTGAGATGCCCGAGGCCACTCCCCCGCATTCCCGGCTTCCCCTTGCAGCAGACGCGCACCTCGTGCCCCTGGACACCCAGCGGCAATGGTCTCACCCACCCGCCCGCCCGGAGCAGCAGGCGCCTCGGCCAGAGCGTGTCCCGTGGGGACAGCGTGGCCTTCCCTTGGGCCTGAGAGCTGCCGGGAGGCCTAAGGCCTGGGCCCTTCCCGGCGAAGTCTGGAGAAGGGCTGGATGCCGGGTGCCGGGCTCACAGGCGGACGTGGCGCCAGCGGGTCTGTGTGTTCACCGCGTGGCTCAGACGGGCATCCTTGTCGCTCTGCCGTTCCGTCTTCAGTGTCTTTGAGGATTAGGCCCAGCTCCTCCATGACCCTGAACCAGTCACCCGCAGCGTTTCCGCCCGTTTTCCTCCCTGTGTCTGCGGCTCGGCCGCCTGGCGCCCCAAGGTCAAGGGCCGTCAGCTCCCATCCTCTTCACCCGGTCCCGCGCTCCCGTCGGAGCCCCGCTGCCTGAGGTCGGTGCTCTGCTCCCTAACAGGCCTCCCTGTCCCCAGCCGTCCCCGCCTCAAGCCATTTTCCAAGTTTTCGCCCCTAAGATGCAAGTCTGCTGACGAGCTAGACCCCTGCGGGCACGTCCTGCCTCTTGACCGGCCGGGACCCAGGCCCCGTGAGACCCCGGAGGCCTTCCGGGCCTCTCCCGCCGGCTCGTCTCAGCGGCCCCACGGAATTTGCGCCCGATTCCGATGACTCTGCCGCAGTTAGTTACCCTTTGCTGCCGCCTCTGATTTCACGTTGCGTTGCCCCCGCCCCCGCCTAGGAAGTGCTGCTCGCCGCCAGCAGCGTCCGGTTGTCCAATTACTTCTGAGCACGGGAGACCCTGCCCGCACGCCACGCCCTCCAGTCTGCCTCGGGCACCCACGGAGCTTGGCCAGGCCACTTCCTGCCGGCCCCGGACCCGGGAAGGTGCTGCTGCCGCCCGATCGCACTCGCTGCACCGGCTCATCTCGGCGACCCAGCAGCCACCAGGACAGCACCTGGCCAGTAACAGACGCCCAGGGAAAATTTATGGAGGGAGCTAGAAGTCAGTCAGTGAGGCCTCCTTGGGGACAGAGACGCTGTCACTCACCTTTGTGTCTCAGGCACGTGGCACAGAGGTGGATGCACATTGCGGGAACATTAGGAAGCGCTCCACAAATGCGTGTCCTGGGAAAACAGGTGACAGTCCCCAGCAAAGGCCCACAACCAGCTCCACAGTGAGTTTCGGCTCCCTGGGTTTGCAGCAGGAAGAGGACGGCAGAGATGAGTTTCAGCTCCTTCTAGTCCCAGAGATGCACAAATATTTGAACATCTCAATGACGAAGCAGTGACTCAACCAGCACTCCCCGAATAAACAGTTTTCTATTCTTAACCCTGCTCCCGCCTTGTTCAGTGTCGCTGCTCTTACATCTGGGACGCGGCCATTTTCGTTTGCCATGGAAATGACCCCTCAAAACCATTACGAGGACCTGGAACCACTAAGGCCGCCGGCCATCCATTCAGCCCCCCCGCGGGCGGGCTGGGGACGCAGCCCGCGGGCTGGCCGCTCGGAGGCGGAGTGGGGCCGGGCCCACACCCCGGCCGCGAAGCCTGCTCCTAGGAGACGGAGTCCGAGACCATGCGGTCTGCCCGTCGCCGCTGCTGTGACGGCCACGTCCCTGGCCCTCGGCGCGGCCGCGTCTCAAGTGCGTCCGTCTGCTCGTGCGCAGCACTTCGAAGGGGCCTCGGTGGGACAGTCATAGCCCCACGGGTCAAAGGCCAGCTCTCGCTGAGCAGCGTTCACCTCACAGCTGGACTGGCCCCTTTGTCCAAACAGACGAGTTGGACAAGCCTGGCCCGAGTCTGGCCGAGACGCCCCTGGCTTATGCCGGGGACACATTTCGTTATTTTAAACAAAATTAGTTGCTACCTGCTGTAAGCGTAAAGGTCACCATCACTGCGGGAAAGACAAGAACCCTGCCGTTTCTGGGCCTCGTCTTACGGTTTCGTCCTGTCATTTTTGATCACGTGGAGGGGCAGGGGCGCTGGCTTTTCAGATGGTCCCTGAGCTGCAACCGTCCCGCCCGCTGTCCACCACGCCTGGCCGACGGCGGCCTGGAGTCAAGGGCGGAGAGGAAGGCGGGGGAAGGGACACCCTCAATGTTTGATTCCAAGATTAATTTTGTGTTGGCTGATTTTTATCGGCGCCTCCAGTTTAGATGGTGTCCTTATTCCACAGAGCTTTGAGCACTCGACACACAAGTGTTCACGTCTCGTCCCCAAGTCTCTGTGACACGGGGACACGTCTCCCTTCATCAGATCTGGTGCAGTGACAGACACGCCCGCCCGCCCACTGGCTCAGCTCTCAGCCTGGTCCGAAGGCTTGTGCCCTGAAATGGCCTCAGTCACAGCAGCTCAAGAGGGACAGCAGCAGTCGGGCCAGCCCCAGGGACGTTTATAAGATGTGTCCCTCTGCGTGGGTGGCCCGGCTGCCTGCCCCAGGGTGTCCCTTCCTGCGTCTGCTTCCTGAGCTCAGAGGCCTCTGGGGAGGGACCTGTGCTGAGCCCGTCACCTCTCGGACGCCAGTCCTCAGCCACCCCAAGAGGACCTGCCTCCCACATTGGCCTCTGCTTGGGGAGCCAAGGTGACTCCTGGAAAGGATCTGAAGTAGCGGCTAGAAACCGGGGGCAGCATTCCGAGGTTGTGAAACAGCCCTTCAGGTTCTCCAGTCACGGCGGTGGACCAAGTAACGCCTGCCTCTGGAGGCTCGGCCTCCTCGCCTGCGGACCCCCAGGGCTGTGGGCGGCCCCAGGACCGAACACTGACGGCGCTGGTCTCAGTTACTGTGCAAACCACGCAGCCCTGGGGCGGCCACGCTGGTCCTCGCAGCGCGTGCTCCGCGGCCCTGGAGAGCAGTTCAGAGGGGACGGCGGGAGGCCGGAGCTCGGGCGCACGCACGTCAGCCCTTGCGCACTGGTCTGGGGGTACCGCCAACAAGGGCGTGCCCACCGGCGCACCCAGCCCGAGAAAACTGGTCGCACTGCTGCCGTCCTCCTCCAGACGGGACGAGGCCCGGGGCTCCAGGGGCAGGCGAGCCGCTGTGCCCGCCTGGAATCGCCGTCACTGACTGGTCTCTGCCTTTGGTCATGCGCATATTCGGTGTGCATATTCTGCTGGCCCACGGCCCCTTCCTCCGCGGACTTTCTGTCTCTTTAACCGTTCTGCACACACAGGCACTTCCCTTTAGCGCTGGGCCCCTTATTTCTTTCCCCGGAAGTGCATTCGCTGCAGTCACCAGCTTAACAGGCTCTCTGAGACAGCGGGTCTCACAGTGTGTAAGGCACAGATCTCCAGGTCACCGTCAGGACACAGGCCCACCCGGGCGCCACAGGCCCACCCGGCGCTGGACAGCTGTCAGAGCACAGCCTTCAGCTGCAGCGGGAGGAAGCCCTCCTCTGCCCGCCAGGCGGTGGGAGCCCTGGCCCCACAGAGCAGTGCCACGGGCGCAAGTGACAGACACAGGTCAGCTACAATGTCGCCGCCGTTCTGTCTTGCTGGAAGGTTCTGTCTCTGAAGAGGCTCCAGCCCGGGGCCGAGTGAGAGCTGTGCGCCCCCACCCCACCCCCTGCTCCGGGGGGGACCGTCCACATTGTCCCGGCCCCATTACCTGGCCTTCTGGAGCTGAGACGGCCGTCCAGAAGGCGACCAAGTCAGGCCCCAGAAGGACAGCAAGGACGCTGAAGACGCTGCCCGCCCGCCCCGCCAATGGAGGCCGCCGCACGCGTGTCCACGGCAGCCGTGGGAACGCTCAGGCGTCAGCCCGGCTGCTCTCTGGGCCACCAACCCCGCATTGCTGGGGGAGAGCTGGCATCTGACACTGTCTGGATGGCTACCTTTTGCTTTTTACTTTTGCAAAGTGTCCGTAATTCACCAAGCAGTTACCGCACAGCTGCCGCGTGCTGGGAATGGGCGGGAGGCGGTCTGGGCGACGAGGCCAGACGGGGGGACTGTGACGGGGGCGGGGGCAGCCCCCGAGGAAAGCCCTGGAGGCGGAACTGGATTCAATGCCTTTGCGATTCGAAGAGGTGGCGCAAACTGGGCCACCTGCCCAGGTACAGGTGACGGCGGTCCCTGGTCCAGCGCCTGTCTGCAAACCCAATGCCCCACCCCCACCAGTCAGGCCGTCACGTGGCAGCTCCAGAAGGCGTGTCCCACTCTGGGCATAAGAAACTCTTCGGGGAACAGGCCAGGCCCCCCTTACCAGGACGGCGTTACAGCCACGTCCTCATGAAACGCAATAGCGTTGTGACACTGCAGCTGCCTGCGGCCCCAGCCCAGGCGGGAGGTCGGTCCCCTCTGGGACTTGGCAAAGTCGTGGCCGTCTGCTCCTGGCACGCGGCAGTGCGGGGACAGCCCGGGAAGAGGCCGGAGACCCGCGCAGCTGCCCGACTGCAGGGACTCGGGCTCGGTGGGGGCCCTTCTGCTGTCCCTGTCACTCGGGGAGACGCGGGCAGAACAAGCAAGTCCAGCGCCTTGACTCAGGCATCTGCGACTCTCTCGCGGCCCCTGGCGCGGCATCCAGCCCCTAAGGATCCCGGGGTTTCTGAGGGGCGCTGAGAGCTGGGGGCCACGGGCTGAGCCTTGCCGACCCCCCGCCTCTCACGGCCACACCGTCCTGTGGGGCTTCCCAATGCACCCGGGTCCCCCCGACACTGCCTGAGAGGCCGCTGGGCCGAGCGCACGCCCGCGTTGGAGGGAGCAGCCCTGTGCGCGGTGCAGCCCAGCGTCCCGCGGGGAAGAAACGGGCCCGGGAGGGTCGCGACGGCAGCCTGTGCACAGCTCCCTGCCCACCCCCCAGCTGTCTCCGGACCCCCGGGAGGTCACAGTCGCTCGTCTGGTTGGAGAAGGACGCCCCTCCCCCATGCAGCTGGGCCTCCAGACCCACTGCTGGGCCGGCGGGGGACGCTGGCGGGACAGGGCAGAGGCACGGCCCCCACTCCCCCGGTGTCCCCAGAACAGACGGCCGGGTGCAGGGGTGCGGGCCTCTGCGGGGCACCCTCGGCGGGCTGCGTGGGCAGCGAGCGCCCCCCGTTCCCGCTCCCACAGACCAGCTCGCCCCCCGTGCTCTCGCCCCACAAGCAGCTTCGTGCGCCGAGGTGGCTGATTACGAGCCGGCAGATGGGCTCAGCGTAGCGCAGGAACGGGCGTCTGGGGACAGGGCTTTGGCGCCCAGCGCCACGAGAGCCCGGGGTGGGGCCGGTCAGCACGCAGGCAGGCGTCCCCGAGCCGCGGCCCCAGACTCTGCCCCGCCGGTGGGAACCGTGACACTGAGGCCCCCGCACAGAGAGGGTAGGGGCTGCAAGGCCAAGGGGTCAGAGGTCAAACTCGGGTGGAACTAGTGTCATGAAAAGGCGACAGAATCCAGCAAGTCTGGCTAGGCCCTAAAACATTCGCTTTTTCTTGGTCCCCTGGCAGCGGAGTCCCCAGGGGTGTGGACACGGTCACGGTGCCAGAGGGGACACCGGAGCGTTGTGGCTCAGGGGCCGTCTTGGGAGGACGGGAACCTGAGTCGCCCCGGGCAGCAGGGACCCGGACTGCGGATGTGCTGTTCGCCGGCAGCCAGGCGGGTCTCTGGGGCACCTGCTATGGGCCCGCAGCTTTTGTCCTAGTTCCCGTGGGGGAGCCCAGACCCCAGGGTGCTGAGCTGGGAGACGGGCCTGCGAGGAGGCAGTGAGACCGAGGGAGGCCCGAAGGGCTCGGGGTCTTTCTGGAGCCGTCCGTCTCCTCACTCAGGCGCCACCTGCAAGGCCGGGGGCCCGGCAGACACAGGACGCGGGGCTCCACGAGGGCGCCAGCGCCCATTAGGGGACGGCGGCTCCCCACACGGCACGCGGGACCTTCCCAGACACGCGTGGGAGGGATTGGCCGTGTGATTTCGGCCGGCCCGCCCGCTCCTGGGTCCGGCTTCCCCGTGGAGCTGGTCCCCAGAGACTTCAAACCCAGGCTGAGTGCGCCCGGTGCTGCCGAGCGCTGAACTGCTGGCGACCGAGCGGGGCCTCTGCCTCCGTCCACGGTGGCGTCCTGTCCTCCAGGTCCGCCGAGCGCCTCGGCTGCCAGCTGTGCCCACGTGCCCTGGGCGGCAGGGCGGGGGGCGCAGTCGGGGCTGGACGGCCTCCCCGGAACACACCCCATGCGTCTGGGTCTCTGGATCGATGAGTGTGTCTCCATTCCTTTTGAAAACAGGTTTTGGCAACTGAACAGCCTCTTCCGGCTTGTCCCCTGCCTGGGCCAGTGCCTAGGCCCCTGTGGAGAGGGACCCAGGAATGGGCCGGGGCTGGAACCCCACTCAGTTTGTGGGCAGCTGGAAACTGAGGGCTCTCAGAAGAGCAGACAAGCCGCATTCAAGCTGCAGGGACCCGTCTGCTCCTGACATGGGAGGGGCTGGGGGCTGAGGGGCTGGGGGCTAAGAGCTCGGGGTGTGGGCATCAGATTGTCCCGCTGGACAGGGACATTCATGCCACCTCTTCCATCTGCATGGAAAGGGTTACTGGACAGGGGCTCCCTACGGAACTCTCTCACCAGTACGCACCCCACTGCCCCATAAACCGCCCCCTGCGGGGCCGCACGTCTCCCGATCATGGCGAGAGGGGAGGCGCCTTCCAAACGCCCACTGATGGCCGGGATTCCGCGCAGCAGCGATCTGGGGATTGATTTCTTTCTCGGTTACAAATTGCACATGGAGACGGGCTGCCACAGGATGGGGGGCAGGCGGGGTGCAGAGCAGAGGGACGGCAGCACGCGGGTCTGTGAGCCGGACAAGGTGAGGCCGGGTCAGCTGAGCACAGTAGCAGAAAGAAAGAAGTCCATGCATGGAGCACCCCGGCTGCAGCAGCGGCTTGATTTTTGAATGAGAGCTCCGTGCATTTAAATTAAATGTCAGATACAATTTAGCAGGGAGGCATCACGCCGGGCGAGCAGGACTGCCGGCAGCTCTCCGGGCGGCTAATTGCCGCCCCCCTCCTGCGCCCTCTAGGAAGACCTCCGAGGGGGAGCCGCCTGCCCATCCGCCTTCCGGGGAGAGTCTCCGCGAAGGTGAGAAGCAGACGCGGCCGCTGGACCAGATGAGACGGCAGATCAGACGGCATCCTCGCCTCCTCCCATGACGCGGCGCACGGCGGAGCGCAGAGCTCAGCGGGCGGTGAGGCCCTTGTCTCTGCACCCCAGGGCGGGGGTCCCCATCTCACAGGGTGACAGCGCTTCCAACACAGCCCTGCCCCAGAGAGGGCTGAGCGAACGGAGGGAGAAGGGACAGGAAAGAGGAGGAAGCACAGGGCAGGCAAGCGGAGGGGCCAGGCGGCTCTGCTTCCGACGGACGGGCCAGGCTTGTGCAGCTGTGGGGCCCGAGGTCGCCCAGAATGTGGCCTTTGGCGCTCACTGACCCCCGGGGGCCACACGTGCTGGAACCAAGCCTGCTCTCTCCCCTCACCCCCCGGCCCGGCGCAGCTTCCAGGAAGGACCCTCCCGACCCCGAGGCCACTCCCTGCCGTCCAGTGCCAAGCGGAGAGGCGGGTGGCCCTGGCAGTGGGCGGTGTAGGAGGGGCGCCCGGTGCTGCTCCAGCACCACCGGGGCTCCTGCGACTCTAACCGCAGCACAGCCGGGTGCTGCCCCCTCCGAGGCCCAGAGGCCAGGCCCGGGCTGTCCGCAGCCCCTCTGCCCGCCAGCCTTCCCTGCCTCCGGGCCTCGCTGCTCCGGCTCGCCGCTCTCTCACTCTTGCTTCTCCCCCAGATGCAGGTTCCTGCCTACCGGACGCTGCGTGGGATGCAGACCAGCCGCAGGTCTAAGCCCCGTTCAGGCGCAGTCACATGTGCCTGTCCCGGGTTCCAGGCCCTTCCTCCTGCCTCGGGCTCTGGGAACACAGTGGTCAGAGGGGGGCCAGCCCTTCCTCGGGGGGGGCAGCGCAAGTGGGGAATGGGGAGCCCTGGGCCTCCGCTCACACGCTGGGCATCGTGGAAGTCCAGCCAGGGACCTGGCCCCAGATGGCCTCCTGGGGGCCAGCGGTGAGGATTACAAAGAGCCAGCTGGGTTGGGGTGCCTGCCGCGTGTGGACTCCGGTTCTGGGGGGATGGGCCGGGTCAGGGCCAGGCTGACCCGCACCCCGCCGCGGTCCCCAGAGCTTGAGGCCTCCCTGCTGTGTCATCACACGGACGCGGCGACGGTCGTCAAGTGAGCTGTTGTGCTGAGCGGACCCACCAGATGAAAACGCTGGGACAGGTCTGAGGAGACCTGCTGACCGCGCACCCACGAGCGCCTTCCTGCACATCCACGTGCCTCCTGCCTGCCCGTCCCCTCCTGCCACCCAACACGGAGCTAGAGGGAGCCCACAGGATGTGGTCAGTACCCGGTGACGCTTTCCCGTCAGCACCCGGCCGCCTGCCAGCCTGCACATCCGGGAGACCGTGTCTCCGCCCTGCCGGCCTCCGCACTTGTCCGGGGTGGGCCCGCCTCTCCTTGACCGCCCGCCCTGCTGGCCCCCGGTTCCCCACCGGCTCCGGCCTGGACAGGCCCCGCGCCCGCACGTCCGCGGGCTGAGTGCTCGCTCCAGCCCGCACCCGCCCCCGCCTGATGGCTGGACCCCGGTCACCACCATCCCCGGAGGGCCTGGCCCTCCAGCCCCCTGCACCCCAGTCCACGAGTGGGTGCTGGGAGGGGCAGGCTGGCGGGGTCACGCTGTGGGGCGGGAAACCCGCAGGTTAGGCAGGACGCGGACGAACGCACAGGGCCCTTCAGGCGCAGGAGGAACGGGGCCTGGCGGCGTCCTGTCTTCCGGAGGCCTGCACGTCCCCGAGCCCGGGCGTGGCCGGGAGACGCCGCTCACTCTGCCCGGGACCCCAGCGCCGTCTGGGCACGAAGCAGCCACGTGACACGTGCTGTGCAAAGGCAACCTTTTCAGATGAAAACGGGATCCACACCAAGCTGCGTTGAAACTAAGGCCTGGGCTGGAGAGTCTGTGTAGGTTTGCTTCGGTGGAATAAGGTCTAATGTCAGGAAGTTTCACTTTAAAACATTCCGTATGGAAAAGAGAAACACAGAAAGTTTAGAATAAGCTGGAAACACACTCGTCAGGAGACTCAATACCCTACAAATGTTGAGGAAACTAGAAAAGCGGTGATTCGAAGCATGGACTTGGGGTGATTTTTGTGATTTTAAATGACCATTTAATGCCAGGACACTGATGAGCGCCTTTCTTCAAGAAGCTCATCAAGCCTCACAGCTTCGTATTTACAGCTTTGGGTTTGTGGGTGACTTTTGTAAAAGCTGACTCATCTCCATTCCACCAGCAGAAAAACGGGAGCATTTCCTACTGTCGAATCCACGTCCCAGGGGCGCGTCCTGTGCCCAGTCCCCACGCGTCCGGGCTGATCACCGCGGACGTAAAACGGCGTGGCACCTAGTGGCTGTTTTGACAGTTTATGGGCAGATTTGCGTGACCACAGGGGAAAGTTTTAAGCAAAACAGACATGTGAAAAGTGGTACAAAATGTAGTGACAAGACTTATGCTTTAAAGTAGTCGTGTGTGTGTGTGTGTGTGTGTGTGAGTGGAATTCTCTGGAAAAGTGGCATTTCCCAAAAGGAGTTTCCATAAACGAGTGACTTGGGCAGGGGCAGCCGGCTGGGCGCTGGCAGGGTCTCGGCGCTGTCCCACCTGTGGGGGGGGCAGTAAGGTGACGATGCCGCTGTCCTCGCGACTGGGCCAGGAAAGCCTGAGAGCTGCTACAGGCGCTCCGCACGCACCGGCGGCCGCGGCCGCTGCGCTGCTCGCTGGCGGGTACGGGGAGGGCGGCAGGGAAATCATCGGCTCCCGACGGACGAGGAACCGCTCGGAAGAGGAAGCGGCCGCTTGTCCACTCCGGTGCCCTCCTGCCACGGCTGACGGGTCGAGAGGCTTCTAACCCGGCAGGGGCGGGGCCTCCGCAGGCGCGGGGAGCCCACACGGCCCCCAGGCCGGGCAGCGAAGGACCCCCCTGGGCCAGCGTCAGGGAGCCGCAAGGTCCCCGCGGCAGGCAGGCTAGGGCTGCTGGCAGGAAACCAGAGACACCAGCGGCGTGACAGCGGCGTGCAGCTGTGCCTAGGGTCACAAAGGCCAGCCCCCAAGGACGGTCTCAGAGGGGCCCTGATCCCCTCAGTGGGTGACGTCAGTGCCCAGGGTGATGACGGCAGCAGGCAGGGCGGGCAGGCGTGGGGCGCTGGGCTCTGACCAGGTCCCAGGCCGGCTGGGACACGGGAGGAGGGTGACAGGGGTGACGCGTGGCGTTTGGGACGCTAGCTGGTCACTGGGACACTTCCTGTCTCAGGATGCGTGTCACTTCTCATGGCACCAGGTCTCATGCTGCCCACAGAGCAAAATAGAGCTCTGTCCATTGATTAGGTTATTTTCCAAACAAGTGTTTTCTAAAAGACCCCCCCCATTACAATGTCATGTTATACAAAATCTAACATTTTGAAGAATTAGAGAAATAATTACCCAAAGACCCCTCTGCTTGACAGACAGTTGCAGAAACCTTCAGACAGAGGCCACGCGACTGGGCTTGAAACAGGACGCAGCTCCGCCCCCTCCGAGCCCCGGGAGCCGCGGCAGTGTGGTCCCGGGAGGGACTGCCCTGGGCCTGTCTTTCAGGAGCCCACCTGCTGGACGCTGTGTCGAGCACGCACGGCCCGGAGGAGCCGACACCCCGGAGGAAGAGACGCGGGTGCGAGGGCTGCGGTGAGGCAGGTGGAAACCGGACCTGCGCAAGGACAGGGCGTACTCACGGCCGCTCACGCCCGCCCGCCCCTGAGCCGCTGCCCTGGACCCCAGCTGCCGCGCCGTCAGGACAGCCCTTCTCGGCGGAGGGCGTGGCGGCTGTGGGAGGTGAGCGGGTCCCCTCGGGTCGGGGTGCCCCCGGGGCTGCGCAGACCGAGGGGCACGGCTCACGGCAGAGGCCCTCCTGCGGCCCCGCGAGCCCGGCGTCGTCCGAGGCGGCCTCGCCTCCACACCCACGCTGCGGTCATCGTCACCAGGGCAGGGGTGGCGCCGCCCCCAGACCTATCCGTCCTGGACGCCCGGCCCATCTCCTGTCCTGCTAGAGGCTCCAGCCCCGTCCCCTGCTTCCGCCAGCCTCGCCTTGCCTCGCCAGCTGAGGCCATCACGGGTCACTGGAGGCAGGGGCTCCCCTGTGCTTTCCTGCCCTGAGAAGGTAGGTCGCACGTTCCAAGTTACACGCGTCACCTGGACAGACGTGATGTCCTTGTCCTGGCCCCCTCCCCCGCCCCCACCGCCTCCCCCCATCCGCCGGGTCTGGGTGGACCTCGGTCCACGGCCGCGTGGCTCCTGCGAGCGTCTGCGCGGCAGCACCAGGGGGAACCGTCACTCCTGAGACCAGGCAGGTGACGCGGTCCACCCTGAGCAGCCCGCCAGGGCCCTCTGTGCATCCCCCACGGGCCAAGCATTGGCCGTTCTGCCCTGGAGCCACCGTGGGGACGCAGAATCTGGGCGTGAGGAGGAGGCAGAGCTCAGGCCGGCCAGCAGCCGCCACCCCTGCTCCATGTGTCACCTCCGACAAGCAGCGGTCATTTCTCCCGCTGCCGCGGGCTCAGCAACTTGCCCGCACCCACCATGCCGGGGCTGGAGAGGGGTCTGCAGGCCCGGCCCTGGGTGACATGTGACCTGGGCTCTCGTGGGGAAACGGACCCTGCGGGGTTGGGGTCCAGCGTTACCAGCTGACGGTACCAGGGCCTCAGATCCTACTTGACGCTCACGGCCCCAAACTTCCTAAATGCTCGTAACGCAAATAAAGCCACAGCAAGTCCATCTCTTGAGCCGCCTGCCTCGGGACCCAGGGCAGACGCCGGCACGGCTGCGCGGGAGGGAAACAACGAGGCCCCCACCCGACCTCTCCAGGCCCCCAGCCGCCCTGGCCCGGCCCCCAGCACCGCTGCCACTTGGGGTCCCCAGGGCGTCGCGGGATGCCTGCCTTTCTTTTATCAAGAAAGTCTGGAATCCAGAACAAAACTAAAGAACGAAAGGGGTGAACACGAGGCGGGGGCACCAGGAAGAGGGCAGAGGGCACGGGGCAGCGCCTGGGGAGGGGCTCCACTCTCCGTCCCGCACTGGTGGCCCGGGCGGGGCGCACTGCGCAGGTGTCACACGCCACGGTGGCTCCCTGAGAACGGCCTTCCTCATCCGTCTCCCTCCTCATTCCCAACACAGGGGCAGCTGCCGTGTGGCGCTTGGCACAGTGGTGGCCGTGACGCCCCGGGCCCAGGGCCTGGCTGGAGAGGGCGACCAGCGGCTGGTCCTCGTAACGGTGACCCCATCATGGCCACGGAGCAGGTCTGGCCCAGGTGGCAGCGCCTTCCGGGACCGGTGAGCTCCAGCCACGCAGAGTGGGCACGGCCTCCACGGCCCGGACCGCAGGTCAGCCCCGACCTGCGCTGACGGCCCTTCGCTGCAGGCTGAGGTCGGCTTAAGGTCTTGGCGCTTCAGGGGCTGATTTTCTCTCCTTCGCTAGGAGCGAGTCTTTCACTCGGAGGGTGATGGCTGGAGGCAAGCCCCCTCTCCTCCCCCGTGGCGTCGCTGGGTCAGGAGACGCAGGGCTGTCCCCGACTCTCGCATCTCCTGGTCCCCGGGAGGCCAAGTGCCCGCCCTGCCGGCCTGGGTCTCCCACCCCCGTTACGGTTGCAGATTCCACCTGGTGCGTCCCGGGCTCCCAGAGGCAGCACCGCGCCCACATCTGATCTGATCGCTGACCTGACCCCCCAGTCCTTTCACGCTCAGCCCATCTCCGTGGTGCCTCGAAGGTGGGGCGGCGTTCGCCGTAACCGCGTGAGATGAAGCAGCGGAGGTCAGGAGAGGCTGTGTGTGCCCCCAGGAAGGCCGTAATTAAAAAAACAACAGAAAGTAACAGGTGTTGGCGAGGCTGCAGAGAAACTGGAAGCCTTGGGCGGCGTTGGTGAGAGTGTCAACCCGAGCAGCCTCGGCGGAGAACAGCGCGAGGCTCCTCAGACAACTGAAAACAGAAGCCCCGTGAGAGCCTGCAAGCCCACGTCTAGGTGTTTGTCCCAGGGAATTGGCATCAGGACTCAGAGATCTGTGTCCAGCCCCGGTCACACGGCATTAGGCACAACGGCCAGGAGACAGAGACAACCCAAACGCCCACAGAACAGACGGAAGAAGAGGGGAGCCAACGCGCTCCCCCAGGCCCGCTCGGCGAGGCGGGGCTCTGACCCTGCCGCCACGTGGAGGAGCCACAGGGCGGCCCGAGGGAGGTGAGCTCCGGGGACAGACCGGTGCCGCGCGGCGTCACCGCCTCTACGCGTCAGGTTCTCAGACACAGACGGTGCGATGGGGGCCGGGGCGGGGTCAGCCTTTCAGCAGGCAGTCACGGTGTGGGGGGTGAGGACGCTCTGGGGGTGCACGGGGCGGCAGCCCGCGGTCGGCAGGTGCCTAAGGCCCCCGATGCGCACCTGACAAGGTTAGGGCGCTCGCGCACCGCGCGCTTCACACACAAGCACGCTCAGAAAGGAAACGAGAAGGAGACGTGCGGCTGGCGGGGCCCGAGGGGCGCAGAGGTCAGGCGTCTGCGGGTTCGGACACTCCTGCCCAGGCGCCCGGCCCAGCTGCCTCCCTAACCGTGGAGCCCGCGTGCACAGCCTCGGGGAGACCCCGCCAGGTCCCCGCCAGCGGGACGGCTCCCTGCTCACTGCTCCCTACCATGGGATGGGGGCCGCCCCGCACCCCACGCGTGGGGTCAGCCGCTGGGATCCTGGTCCCTAACCACCGACCCCACCCCGTAGCCAGCACAGCCGTGGGCGGCTCAGGACCCAGACGTGGCCCCAGGGCGCCGGGCTCAGCTCAGCACAGCCTGCACTTCTCCAGGCCTGGCGTCCAGGAGTTTCTGTCCCTGCACCCAGGAAGCCACATTCGCCCGTCGCTGGGTGTGCTGAGGCTGGTCTCGGGTCCGGCTCCCTGCCCCCTTCTGGGGAGCAAGGTCCCCCCAGGACCCAGGCTGCCCGGGCCACCTGCTCTCAGGACACAGTCCAAAAGTCCCCGCTTACTGAGGGGAGGACATGGTCCTCAGGTCGGGAGGGGTGCTGTTCTGAATGGGAGCAGGGGTGTTACCAAGCCCCCGCCCGAGACGCCCACACCGGCCGCACCGCTTGCTGTGGGTCCAGACAGACCTGCCAGGTCCCAGAGACGCAGCGCCGTTCACTTGGGCCCCGTACCGCCAGCGAACACCTCAGCGCAGATACAGCAGTGGGACAAGATCCGGCCCCTGCTGTCGCTTAGAGCGTGAGGCCCAGGCTCTGTCCCCAGAGCTCATGTGGGACCCAGGGGACCCCCCACCCGGGGACCCTCCCAGCCCGTTCCCAGGAGGCAGACCAAGGCCTGGAGGTGGCGGGCGCTGGCGTGGGGAGTGTTTGGAACTCTGGGACACTAGAGGGTTTTGCTGCTGAGCTGCAGCGTCCCTCAGCTGCCCCTGCAGCGTCCTTGAGCTGCCCCGCCAGCTTTCTCGGCGCCTTCACCACGGACCCTCCCCTGCGGCCAGAGCGACACAGTGGTCGGTCCTGTGGGTGCAGCTTGCCCTGCCACCTGCCCAGGGCGTTGGCGGCACAGAGCAGCCCCTTCTGGTCCACGCCTGGCTCCCCGTTCCCTGAGCGGGGGCCCCCCACGGCCTGGGGGGGCCTGTGGCTGTGGGGCCAGCGGCTGGCTCTCCACCCCCTGGACGCGGTGAGGGGCCAGGTGACCAGGCATGACGGCTGAGGTGGGACTGTCGGCGCTCCCAGTACATGTTAAGAAACCGAGTTCCAAGAAGCGCTGGCCGTCAGAGGGGCCCACTGGGTGACGGGGCCGGGCTCAGTGGGGTCTGCAGACTCAGGCCCCACTGTGCATCACGCAGAGGTTGGTTCCGGGCCTGGGCTGCAGCGCTGCCCTCTGCGACCCTGCACTGTTAGAAACACTGCCAGCAGGGGCCGGCGCTCAGACCCTGGCGCCACCGACTGGGAGCCGAGAAGCAGCGACTTGCAGCAGAGAAGAAGGCGCCACTTAGGTCGCAGACGCCGGTGGGCACCCGGGCCGTCCCCAGACACACCCCGAACCAAACACCGGAAGGGCCGACGCCACCGGGGAGCCCAGCTGCTGGCCTCTGTTCAGCAAAACCAGGACCAAAGGATTTCGTGAACGAGGTACGACCTCTGCGCCCTCCGCTAAGTCCGGAAACTGCCGGGACTTGGCGCCCAGAGCAGAGGCGATGCGGACACCGGCCCCGCAAGCTCATCTCTCGGCGAGTGGAGGAAGGTATGCTGGCTGCAGGGGTTTGTGCCAGCCCAGCGCGTGGAAGCACGGCACCCGTGTCTCGAGTGGGCTTTTCCTTGGGGCAGGAAGTGACCACCACGTGGCAGAGCCTGGCCATGGTCCTCCGTCCGGCCCCTGCCGCGCAGACGTGAACGCAGCCTACAGGGCTGATCTGCACGAGGTGATGTGACACGCAGGAGGCGCTGACAGGGGCCCGGCCCAAACGTTTCAGTCCAGACAGAAAAGCACTTTCAGAAACAAACTTAATGGCCCCATCCCCGATTTTTCAGTTGCGAGGGAAAAGCAGTTTTTTAAAAAAATCCTAAAATGTCATCCCACAGGAAAAATAATCTGAAAGTGATACTAATTTCCTGAAAAATATAAAAAACATTTACATTTCTCTCGCTCTTGTTGGTCCTGCTGAGGGGAGCGGTCTGGGCTTTAATTACAGTGTCTTTTCTGAGTAAACAGTGCAAAGTGATTGGAGAGGTTTTGGCACCCACAGTCCCAGGCCACCTACTGCGGCCCGAGAACAAAGCAGAGGCCCCGCTGGCAGGAATCACTCAGGCCTCGCTCGCGCCGGGCTCAGCCGCCGCCGGCCCGGCCCCATTCGTCAAGGCGCAATTACTGTCACACCGCGCGGTGCCCTCGGGCTGAGGCTGCGCGTGCCCGTCGGCGCCGAGCGGCCCTGAGGCTGGCAGGACTTTTCCCCGGCGTCTCCACCGAGCCCGCGAGCGGGAGGACCGCCTGCGGCGCCGTCGTCGTCATGGCAACGCGGGCGCGCCGCCCGGCGTCCACTCGAGAGCCAGAGCCGCGGCTGAAGGTCCCCATTATCCCGCCCGCGCCGGGGGCCGCGGCGCACGGCCGGCGATTTATCCCCGAGATCACGCTTGTCAGCCCAGGGCGGTGTCTGGGCTCCCGGCCCCGTCCGATTTCACAGTTTAATTACTGCTAATCTGAGGGCGGCCGTGCTAATGAGCAGCCAGGAGCCGGCGACGCGGCACCGCCCGCCCCGCGGACGCCCTGCCCACCGCCGGCCGCCTGCCACCCCCCGCCCTGCCGCCCGGGGCTGCCCGCCTGCAGGTGCAGCGGGACAACTGAGCCGCGCCCAGCACGGAGGCGGGTACACGGCCGTGACTGTACACACGTGACCCAGCACACCAGGGAGTGAACGTCAAGTTGCAAAAGTCCAGGAGTTTTCCTCCCAGAAGCCCCACTGGGTCCCAGCTGGACCCCAGGTCTTGTGGACGTGGGCACAGAAGCCACGTGGTGTCGGCCACCTCACAGGTTCCATGTCCTCATCTCCACGCTCCCACCTTCCCCTGGAGTCCAACCTGGGCGCCTCCTGCACGTGGGGTCCCCTCCAGGGTCTCCCTGACTCCACCCACCCCCGCTCCCGCTCCTGCCCGGGGCCTGCTGGCTGTGCATCCTAAATGTGCCAGGGCCATACCCCAGGCCACCCAGCCCCTGGGGTCCCCACTGCGTCCCCCCCCGCCCCCGCCATCCTCAACCCCATGCGGTTCTTCCCAAGACCAGCTGCACGGTCTGAGGACTCAGGTCAGGTGCTGTTACCTGTGCCGCACCAGCTTTCACTCTGGAAGGGGCACCACCACGTTCAGGGGGAAGACCCCGAGTCCCCAGCAGGGCGCCGAGAGCACCTGGCGAGAGCCCTGCGACTCCTCTGTGTCCGCCTCCACTCCGGGGGGCAGCCTTCCCCCCACGGCCTCCGTGAACGGCAGCTTCACGCCTGCTGCCCACCCCCGTCGTCCTCCCGGCCTTGGTCCCTCTTGGCGAGGGCGCTTCCCACGGTGAGGGCTGTCCCTTCCACGGGCTGCCCGGCTGGGACGAGCCCCTGTCACCGGTTGACACTCAGTTACTAGATGAACACATTCAAGGCGTGCCCTTCACACGGCATTAACCTCACGCCCACGTCAAAACATATCAAAGGCATGCTGCGACCCTCCCAACTCCTCCTACAATGAAAAAGCCAGCATTTTGTATGTTTGCCTATTTCTCTCTCTAGTTGTGCACTAAAAGTTATTTATTTCTTATTCTACAAAAGACGAGAATACATACAATAAAATGGAAAAACATGTAAATAAAACCAAAAAAAAAAAATCAGGGGGAGTTCCTGTCGTAGCACAGAGGAAATAAATCCGACTAGGAACCATGAGGTTGCGGGTTCGATCCCTGGCCTTGCT
>PVHT021183644.1:3592391-3602959 GCA_004024745.2 Catagonus wagneri
TGTGACCTGCAGGCTGTGAGCTTGATCCTGAGCTTCCAGGAGCCCAGAGCGAAACCAGAAAGAATCCACCACGTGATCCAAGTGTCTGTAAGGACAACGCACACCCGTCTGAGGGGACTCGGGGAGAAGGCGGGCCGAGGCCCAGGAGGCTCTGCAGGCTGCTTACGGCGGGGTCCCTCCCACAGCCCAGGCGCTCTGTGGTTGGGGAGAGGCCGGGCCTGGGGCCCCGAGTGGAGGGCCACGAAGCCCAGCCCTCTCCAGATCCTTCACCTCCAAGATAACCCACCGACCAGCTGCGCCACCGCGGCTCCCAGCCTCACGGTGTGCGGAGCGGAGGGCGACCGGAGGAGAACGGTGTCTCCACGCCTTGCTCCACATTGCGGCTCAGAGACGAGATTCTGCCGCCCTTAATTCCGTTTGTTTAATCCAGTAATTTAACTGCAGAAAACTACTGGAACGGAGCTTGGCTTCGGAGCCGAGTTTCTGTGGAGAGAACCCCGTGGCCGGCTTAAACGCGTTGGTCGCAGAACGCACAGCATCATCATGACAAACGGCTACGGCTTAATGACAGCGCTAATTAAGTATTCTTCACAGCGACTCGGGGAGAAACCACGTTTTCGGTTAAGCGCTTCTGCGAGGAAGGCCTAAGCCGCTTTCCTCCGTCTCGACCGCGAGGGTCCCCGCGCTGCCAGGCCTGTGCCGCCAAAGCCCGCGGGTCACGGGCGCCCGAGGCTGACGGGCCCCCGCTTCCTGACGGTCTGGGAGCCCTTCCGGACGTGTGCTGGGCGGGCGCGGGCGCAGGCACTGGGCGCAGAGCCCGCAGCCCCGGGCGGGGGACACACCGAGAGGGTTCCTAGTTCTTCCTCCGCCGAGCTGACCTTCCTGGGCGGAGATGCTAGAGCCGCGGGCCCTTGGCACTTAACGCCATCGAGGGGACCAGCGGGGGACTCGGCCTGCCGCCCCGTCCCCGCCGTGAGGCCTGTCTTCCCTGGGGCCCGTGGACACGGCGGCAGGAGGGCTCCGGTCGTCTCCCAGGAGTGTCCCCGCCCTTCTGCCAGGAAGCCCAAGCAGCCCGTGGACCCAGGCTCCTGTCGGGTCCCGGCTGTGCCGCCGGCCGTGTGGACCAGCGTCTCGGGAGCGACCCCTCCAGCCCCAGCCGATGTCTGCGGAGGGAACGGACCCCACGTCTGCCAGAATCACAGATTTGTGAGCAACGGGGGGACTGGGCGGCCCTGGGCGCCGGGACAACTCGCTCTGTGGCAGTGGATCCCCGGCCCGGCTGCCGCCCCTCCCAGCCCCACTGCTCAGCAGCACCACCCGCGCCGCCGCCGGCAGCGGGGCCTCCAGGTCATCACAGCTGCCCCTCACGTGTCCCGCCCGCAACATGCTGCCCCCGAGACTCACTGCCCAGCTCGCGGCTTCTCGGAAGAGGACACACAACACGGGCTAACGTGAGAACAAAGTGACAGAGACAGACAGACAGAGAGGGAGAGTCAGAGACAGACAGAGACAGACAGGCAGAGAGAGAGAGACAGACAGAGACAGAGACGGACAAAGAGACAGAGGGAGAGACAGAGAGACGGGGCAGACAGAGAAGGCGGCCCCCTGAGGAGACTCAGGCAGGTGGCCCGCGGAGCCGAGCTGGTTTGCAGCCCCGGTACGAAGCCGGTGACCGCGAGCTGCACGCGGGTGCCTGGCCGACCCTCCGGAAGCCCTCTGCGCAGCTCAGAAGGTCCTTCCGAGACCCCACGGCACAGCCCCGTCCCGGCTGAGGCGCGGGCTGGGAGGGGCGCCCCGGCCCGGGCCCTCGGCGCTGCCCAGCCCGGTGGGGGGCCTGGTGCCCTGCTGACGGGCGGGTGGGGGCTGGGACGCACTGTGCCCGGGGCGGCCCTCTGCCCACAGGCCGGGGGGCGGGAGAACAACCCCTCGGCTGGCCGCCTGCTCCAAGGCCTCGGCCCCGCCCTGTCCTCGTGGGAGCATCTGCCTGGCAGTGCCCAGTGTCCCCACTGGCGCCCCTGCCGTGGTGCTTGTGGGCACAGGGCTCTGCAGGGGGCGGTCGCAGCCAAGCCCCGCACTAGAGCGAGAACCAGGACAGGGGACAGCCGGTGACACGGGTGACTCCCCAGACCCCTCAGGGAGCTGCCCGCCCAGCTCCTCTGTCCTGCTGGCCGAGTGCGGCCCAGGAGGGACCGGGGACTGACGGCCGGGCCGGCCTGAAGGACGCAGAGCCTCGGGGTGGGGGCTCAGAAGAGCAGCGCGTGTCCAGACGGGGGTCCAGGTGCGTTCTGGCATCAGCTCCTGGAAACGGCCTCTGGCTGGGGGCCGTGGTCCCGGGGGCAGCGCCCGGGGGTGGACGCTGCAGCTGCAGGCCGGGGGCCCTGGAGCCGGGGCCTGGTGCGAGTCTGGGCCCCGCTGAGGCTCCGCGGAGGATGCTGGGCCCCTCGGCGACCCCCCTAGTTCCCCGGCAGAGTGAGAGGCCCTAGAGACTCTTGTCCGACCTGCAGCACCAACGCCAAGACGCTCTTCAGAGATGGCCCTCAGCCCAGCTCGCAGATCCGATCCTCGCTGGGGGCCACGAGACCCGCAGCCTCCCCGGACGGTGAGGACAGCAGCACCCAGATTCCTCGGGGCCGAAGCGGATCGGCGACTCGTCCGTAAGCCCCCCGCCCACCCCGAGCCCCATGCGCTCCTCCTGAGTGTCATCCAGGGCACCACACAGTTTGTCTGTCATTGATACGCCGCTGCTTCAGAAAGATGATTAGAAGAGGCGCGTGGGGTGTTCCCTTCGTGCCTCAGTGGTTAACGAGCCTGACAAGGATCCATGAGGATGTGGGTTCGATTCAGTGGGTTAAGGATCCATCGCTGCCATAAGCTGTGGTGTAAGTTGTAGACACAGCTGGAATCCCATTTGGCTGTGGCTGTGGTGCAGGCCGGCAGCTGCAGCTCCAATTCGACCCCTAGCCTGGGAACTTCCATATGCTACAGGAGCGGCCCTAAAAGGCAAAACCAACCAACCAACCAAACAAACAGAAAGAGGCACATGGAGTACAGAAAGTAAAACAAGTATTTAAAAATGGGCACCAAAAATCGAACACTGGAGAAATAAGAACAGGAAATAAGCAGCTGCAGCTCGGAGCCTGAGCTTCCCAGGAGCCACGGTGAAGAGTGGAACGAGACTCACAGTGTTTACGTAGTGAAAACAGATCCTCTACTTCCTAAAAGTCAGAACTATGCCCTGATTTTAAAAAGCAGCACCCGGTCCCCAGAGGTGGGGGAGTGGAAGCAGCCACTGTCTCCCCCGTGTCTGTAAGAAGATCCTGTGACCTTGGGCTCGCTGGCCACCCCAAGTCGTGGGTGAGCAGGTCAGCTCCGCAGGAGCCGGGTGGCCGGGAGATCTGGTCAAGCCAACAGATCCTCCAGAGCTTAGACCGGAGGAAACGCCCCCCTTGGGGGCCCTTGCATCGGCGCCCCTCAGCTCAGCCAGTCTTCCCTGGGGCTGCAGGAGCTCAGCTCAGAAAGAGGCTTGGCCTCTGCCTCTGTCCACAGCCCAGCGCGTGAGGGGGGACGCAGGTCTCGTCCCAGGACGGCTGTGCTCAAGATCTCAGCCACGGCAGAAGCAGGCCGGTGTCAAGAGGGTCCCTGAGTTTGAGGCATTTGGGAGGAGGGTCTGGGCTGGACGACTCAGAGCCTCGGGTGGAGGGGCGGGCGCTGTTTCCATGGTAACAGAGTCCCGGAGTTCCTGAGAGAACACGACGTCTTGAAGCTAAGTCAGGCCCGTGGGGAGGTTTTCTCGCGTCCTAATTGCTGCCAGAAAACTAGCTCAGTCCTGCAGAAAGGCTTCCTGGAGGTACCAGCTTTAGAGCGCTCCAATTTTTAGTGACAGTGTCGCCCAGTGTTGACTGGGGAAGAGAAGGCCACGCGCAGAGAGGGTCTGCGCTGGCCGCTGGGGAGGGACCGTCTCAGGGGACAGACAATTCAGAGTATCCTCGTGTCCAACAGAGCTGCCACGGCCAGGTCCAACCTGCTCCCCATGCCCACGCCGGCTGACACGGCGGGGACACAGGCTGTGCCCTGCCGTCACCAAGGTGGGGACACAACTTGTTTCGGGACTGAGCAAATGAGTAGGTGACCAGCCGTTCCCGAGGACGGCCCTCGCCTGGGCAGGACTGGGCCTCATGGGCGGTTGCCCAGGGCGCCAGCCGCCGGGGAACGTGATCCACCAGGGGACTCGAGAAAACCACAGGGGCCGTCCCAGCAGCACAAGGCAGGGCCACTGCCAGGCTCTTGGGGCCACCGAGTGGGGAGAGGAGCCCGTGGTCAGGCCCGCTGGCCCGTCCCCAGCACCTCCCCACGGTCGCCAGCACAGCTGCCCATGGGGCTCCAGCTGCGGGTCCACAGAAGGCCGGTGGGTCGGGGCAGGGCTGCAGGACCCCAGGGAGGGACCCCTGGCACACGTCAGCGCACGGGGCAGGGGCAGGGGTCCGTACAAAACAGGCCCACAACGAAACGGGGATCCCCAGACCTGGGGCTGGGGGTGCTGGGGGGAAAGGGGGAGGGGGGAGGAGGGGTGGGTGGGGGAGGCCGCCCTGAGGACAGAGGCCGAGGGTCCTGGCCGGGCCCCCGGGCCCAGCGGGGCTGGCGCACCCGCCCTTCCAGCCGCAGTTCTCCAAACGGCGTTCTGCTCACTGACGAAATCCGAGGTCACCGAAGCTCCGTTTCCTGGAGCGTTCAGGCAGTTTCCGACTATGCTGATAATAAGGCTGTGCCTTCGGCGATTCAGCGCCCAGGCTGTGCTTCTGCCCCGCGGAGGCGGTGACCACGCCCACGGACACGTTCGAGGACGCGCGGGGTGGGGTCCGCAGCCATGTGGAGCCGAGCGCTCGGCCGCCCGCGGGGCCAGCAGGGGCCCTGGGACTCCACGCGGGAGCGCGCCTGCCCCATCAGGTGCGGCTGGAACCGAGTTTTCAGACCCGAGCCTGGTCCCCACGAAGGAAGAGGCCGTCGGGCCCCCATGTCCTCCGGCCTCTGAGGACGCAGGCCGGCGGATGTGTCCTTGGCGGGTGTTTCCTGGGCCCCTCTGCTTCTGGGCTCCTCTGGGGGACCCCCATCGCCTGCCCCAAATGGCCCTTCCTGTCCCAGAGCCCCTGCCGTCCGGCTGGGCCCGTCCAGCCCAGAGCCGGGCTCTTCCTGGGGCCCAGCTGGGAGGCTCCGGCCAGTGGGGCCTCTTGCCCGGGCGGCAGGAGCAGCCCGTCCTGGGGCTCGAGGAGGGAGGGGCCCTTCTGTCGGGGTCGGGGTCGGGGTCAGGCAGGTCAGGCCGCGTGTCCAGAGGGAGGCAGTGACACGCAGTCTGGACCCGCAGAAGGAGGGACCTGCGGGCTCCCCGGCACCTGGGAGGCCGGGCCGAGCGCGGGCACAGTGCGGGTCCCGCTGACCCTGGGGGCGGGGTGCCGGGAGCTGCGGGCGGGGTGGGGGAGGGCGCCCCGACCAGCCTCGCCAGCTGCCCGCACCACTTCCTCCGGCCGCGTCTCCTGACACCTGCCTCCTCTCCCTCTTGGCTGGACTCCACCATTTCAAGCTGCTACTCTTCGGAGTCACACGAGTCAGCGATTCCGAGCCCCAAAGGGACTGTGTGCGGGAGATGGAGGACTGCTTCTCCGGCTCTCTAGCCCCTTCCTTGGAGCCCGCTGTGCTCTGCTGGCTGGATAGTGTGCATTTTTTCTACTGCAGTTCCACCATTAGAGATGCATTCCTTTGGGTGTTCCTCCCTTAGAACAACCCGAGAGGTCTGAGACTTTCTGCCATTGAGGGTGTAGGCTATAACGTGAACGACCTGTGACACAGAACTGCCCGCAGGACAAGGCAGACAAAAGCAGCGAGAGTGCGGGTGGTCTGAGACTTTCTGCCATTGAGGGTGTAGGCTATAACGTGAACGACCTGTGACACAGAAACTCCCCGCAGGACAAGGCAGACAAAAGCAGCGAGAGTGCGGGTGGTTCGGAGTTGGGGGAGCTGCTTGGGCACGGCCCGGCCAGTCGCGGCTGGTCCCCGGCTGCTCGGCACTCAGCCATCGGCCTGCTCTCGGCCGAGCCTTGGCCTGTGCCCTCGTCCAGAACCCAGCCTGTTTCTGGGCAGCAGTGGGGCCAGCAGGGCTTTGGGCACACACAGGTCCTGCTGCCATCCGGAGTTCGTGGCAATGACCTGCCCCCGGGGGCAGCTTCCACCACCGCCTGGGGGAGGCGGCGTCTCCACCTCCGGCGGCCAAGCAGGGGCCCTTGTCTGCACACGGGGTGGAGGCGGGAGGCACACGGGAGCGCGGAGCCACAGCGCTGCCCGCGGGACCTGGACGAGGGTTTAAGCTGCGCCGCGGTCCCTCGGTGCCTTGGAGGTGCTGCCCCCTCCCACTCGGCTTGTATTAACGCTTCTCTAGACCCTTCGAGACGGGGACTTCGAGACTGACGGCGGCGCAGGGCCCGGGTGCAGCCTGTGCGGGCCGGGGGCACACAGGGCGCCTCCTCGTGACAGCCCGGCTGCTGGCCGGGAGCCCGGGACAGACCTGTTTGCAGTGGAGCTGGGTGGATGTCCCTGACCGCTGGGTGGGGACATGCAGGGGGCAGATGGCTCGCCACCGGGCAGGCGGGACCCGAAGGCCAGCCGGCGCCCCCGCACTCTGGCCCCATTTCAGCAAAATGCGTTTCCTTCACTTCACAGCGCAAAGCCCTCCCCTCGAGGGGAGCTGCCGCCAACAAACCCCCCGCGCTGGGACACCCAGACGACTGCCCTCCTCTCCCCTCTTCACGACGGGTCCTTAACTTGAGAACCGCTCAGAACACGCCGTCTACGGCCTGATACTTATCTACACCCGACTGCTTCCAAGCGAGGCAGGCGGCGAGGTTGCTGGTGGGCGCGGGGGGGGAGGGGGGGGAGGTCTGCGACGCTTTTCTGGAGGGGCCCGAAAGGCGGCAAGAGCAGCCCAAGACATGGTACAGGACGGGGCGGGCGCGCGCCCCAGAGCCTCCCCAGCGGGGGGGCCGCACGCTTAGCCGTCCCTGGGGCGCAGACTGTGGGCAACTCTGGTGGGACCCCCTTCTCTCCAACTGAGCCACCAGGGTCACATTTCTGCCTGGGGCTGAGCTGGTGTCCAGGCCACCACCGCCTGGCGGAAGGTGCCGTCTGGCCTCAGACAAATGCAGCATTGACTTGGCCGTGCAAGGAGGTACTGAAAATGCCTTTTTTTTTGGCTTTTGTTGTTTTAGACACTGCAGTATGTGGAGGTTCCTAGGCTAGGGGTCTAATCGGAGCTGTAGCCACTGGCCTACGCCACAGCCACAGCAACGCGGGATCCGAGCCGCACCTGTGACCTACACCACAGCTCACGGCAACACCGGATCCTTAACCCACTGAGCAAGGCCAGGAACCGAACCCTCAACCTCACTGTTCCTAGTCAGATTCGTTAACCGCTGCACCATGATGGGAAATCCCTGAAAATGGTTTTAAAAATAATTTATTTATGATTAAAAACGGAGAACTGGCAAATACGGAAAGGCTAAGGAAAATAAATTACTTGTAACTGCTGTGGTATTTTTGTACATTCCTATCTGGGTTTTTTCTACACACACACCCTCGTTTGTAAGCACGAGCGGGTGAGGAGCCCGCTTCAGGGCCGGGCGTCTGGACCCTTCCTCTGCCTGCTGCATCGCGAGCCTCCCACGACGGACCCTTGGCGGGCTCTTCTCTGCGTCGGGAGGCCCCGCCCTGGGCAAGGCGAGCAGAAAAGGAACGAGGAGGGGCCGCACCCAGCTGACGTCACCGTCACCCGCGCAGTTCACATGCGCTTAAGCGTTTGAAAGAACCGCCTGAAGATGGGGGCGGAGCGGGAAGAAGCAAGACCGTCAGAGCAAAGAGGCCGCCTAGTCCGACGCCGGCTTAGAAAAGAAACCGAGCCGGGCCAGAGGCAGCGGGGCGCATGTGGCTTCTGGGGTGGCTGGTCTCCTCCTTGGAGCCGGTGGGCACTGCCCACCTCCCCTGGGCACCCAGAGGACAGGTCCCCCCGGGCAAAGTGACACCGAGGCCTTCCTGGCCCCAGGCTCCCCAGCTCTCCCTTCCAACATGCGCCCCAGTCTCTCTCCATGCACAACACGCTGGCGCAGCGCCCGCCTGCCTTCTAGAACCAGCACACCCGGGTTCTTGCTGGAAAAGGCAGCTTCGCAGCGAGGGCGGTGGGGCGCGGGGCTTCCTTACAGGGGCGCTGGTGCCACGGTAAGAGCTGGCGCGTCCGGGGAGCGGGGCTGGGCAGCAGAGCCAGCCCTGCCCCAGGAGGCACCAGCAGAGGCCCCGTTGGGACCAGGCCCATCTCGATGTGCATCCAGCGGGGCCTTCTGTTCCCGGCACGTGGCTGCCTGGCCCCGCCTCCCAGTGCAGAGTCTCAGCTGTGAAGAGGCAGTAAGCGCTGGTCGCTGGCCTATGGGCAGCTCCCCAAACAGGTCTTGAACGTGAGCGCAAAACGTGCAGGTCGTTTACTTTTCTCTCTAACTTTGGACGGAAAGGAAAAGCAGCGTGAAACGTCCGCCTGAAAGTCAGTTCTTTCCAAACACCACCGAGGGGGGGCTTGATCGGCAGTATCGACACACGGTCGCCTGCTCTAGCGCTTAAGGGACCGCGGACAAATCACTGGAGCACGAACAAAGCACCTGAACTCAAACCAAGTCAGGGTCAAAGTCAGCTCAGACGGGCACCACCGAGGGATAAAAGGTCGCCCAACAGAAGTGCGAGGCGTACCCAGCGCGGAAACCCGAGCGTCCGGGGGGACGGGTGCTGATGACCTCGTGACGAACAGGCGAGGACAGTGACCACGAGCGCAAAACCGAACCTTCCGGCTGGGCCCGGATGCTTGCAGACTAGAAGCGGTACCAGGTTCCCTCCGGGACCCGACAGCCGTGCTCCCCGCTGCTGCCTGGCCCACGTCACGACAGCGGCAGCAAGGCCACTGGACCAGGGAACGGGCCCGGCAGCTCACGCAGAGTACCGGCATCCAGAATTGCCGTGCTCGAGGAAAACACTCGTCTTCCTGGCCGGGGCTTTCGGATGATCCCCTCCACCCCTCCCCAAATGCCACCTGCATGTAAAACTTCCTTATTTGGTCCCCGGGACGCAAGCCGTACTAGAACTTGGGTGCCACGTGATAGGGCACATTCTGAGTGCAGGTACCCTGCTGCATCGAGAATGCCAGGATGTGGCCGACACCCTGGCAGGACCGTGGCCCCCTGCTACGCGAAGTCCAGGGCCGGCTGCCTGGCTTCTGCTGACGAGGGTCCGCCCGGCCTTCACGGGGCCCCTGGCCCCTCAGGGCAGCGGGTCAGGAGAGCAGGTGCTGATCCCCGACGTGGCACCCTGCTCGTCTGACCACACCGGGGAGGACCTGGCCGGTAACCCCCCTGGGGCCGCACCACCGCTCGCTCAGGCAGCGGGACCCCGGGCCGGGTGGGGAGCACGAGGCCGCGCCGAGCCCGCCTCTGCCACAGCCGGCACACGGGAGGGGGCAGAGCCCGCCTCCAGCTCCACCTCCGAGACTCGGAAGCTCAAAGGCGACCCTGACTGAGCAACAGATCTGGGTGAGGACACCGGCCAGGGTGCGCTGGGTCCCACAGGCCCCCTGGAGCGGCCCTCAGCGCAGCCCATCCCGGTACGGCGGAAGGAGACCTGGGCCCAACTGACCTACAGAGGGGCCACCGCGGCCGCGTCCGAGCTAAGTCGGCCTGTGGGCCACTGACCTGCTGATCCAATTCAGCGAGACGCTGGAGCGTCATCGGCAAACAGCCTGAAATCGTCTGTCTGACCCACACGCAGGAAAGGGAGCTCCCGGGAGGGACGGGGGGATCTGACGCAAGGCGGGTCCTGTGACGGCTGGTCCTCGCCACGCCTCCCCGGCACCGCGGGCCGTGAGTTGGGGTCCGCGTGCGTGTCAGCGTCCAGAGGCTGCTTTCTGGGCTTTGAAGAGACGCCAGGCGCGCATGGCAGAGGTGAGCAGACAGACCCAGGCTCCCGATTCCCAGAAATTCTTCTCAAATGTTGTTAGGAGTCACCAGACCTCTCGCCGGTGGGGAGACGGTGGGTTTTCAGTGAGGAATAGCTTTGCTGGAAACATTAACCAAAACCATCAACATTTCGTCTAAAGATACAGCTTCCGAGGAATGAAGCTGACCGTTGCAGCAGCGGTGGCAGCGCTGGACGAGACCCGCGGGGGCAGAGTTCACAGACTTATCGACGAGCCGCCGAGCGCTTTCCATCACAGGGTCTGGCCGGTTGAGTTCCCATCAAAGACTCTGCAATGAGACGCCTCTAGCTGCTCACCAGGGGCCTGGGAAGGCAGGTGGAAGTCACCTGCTTTGCGGCCTGTCCATACGGCTCCCTCCACGTGCCAGACGCCTGTCCCCCTGGAGGGCAAGCACTGCTCAGGGCGACTTCCTGTCCCCCTCGCCACCCACTCCCGGCCACCCCTGCCCCCTCTCCCCACGAAGGCCCAGGGGCCGTCAGCTGGCGCCAAGGGCAGCATTTCACAGGAAGAGGGTATC
>PVHT021183644.1:3603059-3619931 GCA_004024745.2 Catagonus wagneri
TGCACCCCGGCACCTGCACCCCTGAGTCTGCACCCCTGCACCTGCACACCAGCGGGGGGCTCACTTCTGTTGTGCGGTTGTTACACGCGAGGCACACAAGCACTTGCTCGTGTTGAATTTTACCCCAGCCTGCGACCCGAGGGAGTCGGTCAAGACCCCACCCACGCTCTGGGAAAGGGCTCCTGGCGGGAGGGCTCCCGGTGAGTGCGGGAGACCGAGTGCCCCGCCCCTCATTCACCTAGAACCAGGCCGGACACCACCGCCCAGTCTTTGCCTCGTCAGCGAAGAGCTGCACTTCTCGGCCCACCGGCCACGGGAACGAAATGCTGGTTAACCCCACGTGTGGAGTTTTCTCCTTTCTCCCCGTCCGGGAGCCGCGGGCCACCCCCACCGGGCCCCGACCCGCTCCGTCCCCCGCCTGCCCCGCCTGCCCACGGGGGCCTTGCCAGCCTGTTCTCTCCTCTTTGAAAAACAAGACAAAACAAATGGAAAACCCTCCTGCCTGGCGCTGGGTCTCGCTGGCCGACGTCCTGGTCACGCGCTCTCCCCACGCAGCGGGACCTCCCCCTCTGAATACAGCCTCTCCTTGCAGAGCCAGCTCTGCCTTTTATTAGACACACTGAGTGTTACCTTTGCTATTAACAAATAATAGCTAATCCGCCCTGACCAGTTTCAAAAAAACTTTTTGGAATAACAGATGGTTAACCTTGACATGTTAAAGTTCTCGATGCCAAGAGGAAGCCCCTACAGAACATGAAACTTTCTCTCTCTAGTCCCCGTAGACACAGCACACGTCACTGAGCCAGGCCCGGCCCCATGGTTTTCATCAGTTATGCCACTGAATGCGGGCCGGGCCGTCAAGGCGAGAAGGGTCCTGCTTCTTTAGAACAGCCGCGTTCAGGGCTGGGCTCTTGTCGCAGGAAAGGGGAGGGAAGCGCGCGGTGGGGCCCGGGCAGCCCCACCGCAGGGGCCCTGCCAGTCGGAGCCGCGTGGGCTTCCTTCCGCCTTGTCCTCTCACCTCAGTTAAATCACTATTTTCACCAGTTGACTTGACAGCATTCAAAACCGCCCGTGTTATTTTGCCCTGCTAGCCCATGCCAGCCCCCGGCCAGCTGCTCACCTCATCCTGGGAGGTGCCCGGTCCCTGTCTCAGCGTCGGGGGACAGCGTCCCAGCACCCGCAGTGGCCTCGGAGAACACACTGCAAGCCTGACACTCCGCTGCTGGTTCCCAGGCCCGCACTGCCCGCATGCACTGCGCCGTCCGCTCTGGCCCCACGGGCCGCGGCCCCGGCGAGTCTCTCCACTGGCGGGTGAGCTTCTTGATCGTCTGACACAGCAGGACGGAGGCTGGCGGTTTAAAGCCGTGCCCGGGGCACAACAACGGGGTCCTGCGAGAACTCAACCCTGACCCAGGGCGCCAACCCTGCGGGGCTGGAGGGCACGGGGCACCAGGCGGATAAAGGCCGCGGCCTGCGGGCGAGTCTGGAGGAGGATCAGCGCAGGAGGACGGGGCCTGACGCCCGCCGCGCGGCAGCGGCTCAGACCTGGCTTCTCCCCGTACCTCTGCCCCGATCAGCCTTCCCGCGGGATTCCTGGACGCGCTGGAGGATTCTGCTTTCCGACGGCTGCCTTTGGAGCCTGTTTGGGTCTTGTCTCGGCTCCAGACCCCTGAGCGCTGCCCTGCTGGCCTCTGAGTAGGACGTGAGGCCAGGAAGGGGCGTCTCCTGGGGCGGGCGGGCGCCTCAGGTTGCGCCCCTGCCCGGCTGGGGCTGGGCTGGTCCTTGGGCTCCACCTGCAGTCGGTAAAGGGAAAACCCTGCCCTTGGAACCGTGGTGGACCTGCGGGGCGGGAGGATTTCCCTGGTGGCTGGGCCACTCCCCACGTCCCTCCCCAGGCAGTGGGGACCACAGCCTGTCCTGCCTGCCGGCCACGGCCGGGTGATGCATAAGGTCCCACACGATAAACGGCTTGTGTCCCGGCCGCTGGCTCCAGGCGATGACAGCGCTGGGGGGAGCCCACGGGGCGGGCCCAGGGTGTCCCTCCCACCCCTCCCTGGGCACTTCCCCGGCCAGCGTGCGAGACACTCAGCAGGGGAGGTCGGAGCCCAGGCCCCTGGAGGGAGACGAGCGTGCGCGGACGCCCTGTCGCTGCTGTGGCCACAGTGTCCTGCCTCTGGACAGGTGTCCCGTGGGCTCTCCAGGGCTACGTGGACAGAGACAGACCTGGTCGAGGGCCAGCCTGGGAGGGGGCATGAGAGCTGAGGCTTCGGCGTCCACTGGGGTGGGGGCCGCCGGTCATGGCGGCCCAGCTCAGGGAGGGCCGCGTCCAGCTCCAGACTGTGGCCGGTGGGGGCCAGGCCTCTAGTGCCCGCCCCTCTCTCAGGTCCGGCTTCAGCCTTGAGGCCAGCAGGGAGCCCCCAGGTCCTGGCGGTCCAGGCCCGCGGAGGCTTTGGTGCAGCGGGCACCTGGCCTCGGGGTGGGAGTGGGGGCCCGGCGGCCAGGACCGTGGAGCCCGACCCCCAGAGCACAGCTCAGGGCACGGGGCGCTCACCACAGACTCACTGTTCCTAAACTGACTGCACTCACAGTCCCCGACCAGAAAGGGTTACAACAGCTGCATCTGACGCCTCTGTCCCCACACCCGGTCCTTCTTTCAACGTTTTAGTGGTTTCCTCTGAATTCAGAACCTGAATCATCAGAAATCTGACCGAATTAGGAAGGGACTCTTTCCTGATCCTTCAGTTTTAAAATCACCTCAAGCCCTGCCTGACTGGTTCTTTCGTGTTGACCCACACCAGGTGCTGGCAAAGGGGGAGAGGGACGCACACCTTGGTGGCCTGCTGCTCTGGGCTCTGCTCCGGTCCTGCTGCCTGCAGCGGCTCCAGGGAGCTGCGCCAGGCTCTGAGGTCCTGGGGGTGGCCCGTCCCAGCCCGGGGCCCAGGAGGGTGCCGAGCTTCTCTCGGCCCCAGTGACGGGTCCCACCATGGACCCCCGGCCACTCTGTCGGGCCTCAGCCTCTGAACTCGAGTCCCAGCTGGAGGAGAAAGGCGTGGCAGCAGGAAGGCAGTGCTGGAACCCCAGCACCTGGGCTGGACCAGGGCACCGTGGACCCATCAGGCCCCAGGACGAGTTCTGGTTCAGGAAGGAGCCTCAAGAACCTCTTGGGCCTCGCTCTGCAGTTACTGAGCCCCAGGGTCCCGCCTAGGAGCCTAAGTAACAGCTGGCAGAAGACAACCTCGGGCCCCTGCAGGTGGAGGGTGGAGCCAAGGCCTCTGATCTGCACAGGGGCTGCTGTAGTGCCTGCCCTCTCACAAGACACACAACGGCCCTTCTCACAGACATACAACTGCCGCATTCCACCCCACGTGAGCCTGCTTGGTTTCTGCAGTGCTTCCCCAGCCTTTGCACGAAGGAACTGGGGTAGGGGCTAACGCACCTGTGGCAGCTGTGGGATTTAGGAAGAAACTGTTGGACCTAAAAGCTGTGCTAGAAATTCTAGGTCAACAATTTCTCCTTAATGCTTACATTTGACGGGGAAGTCACCATGCTCTGGCTAACTGCCCCTCTTTGGCCTTGGGAGGAGCTTGGGTTGCAATGGGCTTAACTTCCTTCTCAAGAGGCCCCCCGGAGCCCCTCGGCCCTGCCACCCCGTGAGGACACAGGGAAGACGCCGTCCACAGGCCACAGGCTCCCTGACCTTGGAGCCACTCCTCCGAGCTCCTGGCCATGAACTCCTGTTCCCACAGGCTCCCGCTTGGCGGTGTTTGTTACCCTAGTGGCTAAGAAACCACGATGTCCGCGGTGTCTGTGGACGGCGGCTGAGGTGGTCTGAGCCCAGATGGAGGCGCCATCAAGGCCTGGGGTGAACAGAGCCCACGCTCCCGTGTCCCGGCCCCGCGTGGAGGCCACGAGTCCCGTCGCCAGCCTGGGCTCTTCTGAGCTCGCCGCGGCCTCTCTCCCGAGCCTGGCCCTGCCTCCTGCCACCTCCCGGAGGCCTGACCTTCCCCCCACCTGGACTCTCACAGGCCTGTCGCCAGCCTCCTCCCAACCTCCCCTGCTCCTGGGCCGGTGGTCTTGGTTCCTCCCGCCCCGGCCCAGGTGACCAGAGCCCAAATGGACGACCAGCTGGACCCAGTCTGCGGTGGCACCCCCAGCCCCTCCTTCGGGGTCACCCCGCGTCCCGCGTCCGTCCTCGACTTCACCCCACACTCCGTCCACGTCCTGCTGGGCCCCTCCTCTTCTCTGGCAGCCTTGCCCTCTGTCCCCGCTGGACGCCCACCACGCCGACCCTGCAGCCACCTCCGCCCAGTCTCCCCACGGCCACCGGAAGCCTCCTCCTAAAACACGCACCTGCCCACGTGCCTGTCCCTAAACCTCCGAGGCTTCGCTCAGGACCTCAAGCAAAAGACCAGATTCCTCAGCAGGACACGGGGCCCCGCCCAGGTGGGCTCCACCCCCTCTCCCGGCCAATCCCATCCCTCCGCTCCCGCCCCGCCCACGACCCGGCCTCCGAGCCCCCGCCTTTGCTCAGGCTGCTCCCTCCTCGAAGGCGTCCCTGCCCACCTCCCCCCAGGGCCTGGCTGCACTGACTGCTCCCTCTCCCAGCCCACACGTGGCTCCGTGGGGCAGGGCCTGGGCTCCACACTCCGGACACCCAGAGCCCACGACGCTCCGGCTGTGACTGCCAGGCCAGTCGGGAGGCGGACGTGCACACGGGGTGGGTGGCGGGGAGCCTCAGGGACTGAGAGGGGCCGAGCGACTGTCCCTGGAGCACCGAGGAGCTCTGGAGAGGCCCTCTCGGCGGGACCCAGGCCCTGGTGCCACCTGGGTGCCAGCGACAGGTGCACGTGCCTTCACGTCTGGGTGTGAGAAAGGAGCAGCGGCCACACACTGGACACCCGGGGCTGTCGGAGCAAATCAGGGCCTAACGCAGGTGCCGGCGGGCTCGCGGTCCCTCTGTGTGCAGGCTCCTCATGCTGGGTTTCAACCAGCTTCGGATCCCGCAGCATTTACACCGGAAAAACCCCGTGTGTAAGTGGACCCACCAGTTCAAATGCACGAGTCTGTTTTATACACACTCGTGCACAGGCACACGCGCGCACCCCACTGGTCCCAGAGCACCCTGGGCCACGGCCACTCTCCCCAGGACAGGTGGTTGTGCCCGCAGAGAGTAACAGCAGGGGCAGAAGGGCTGTCCCTGGAAGCTCTCCTGAGGAGGGGGACGCGAGCACCTGAGGGTGGGCGTGGTGGGAAGCACGGGGGGGCCCGGGCGCGGAGCGGACCCCTCGCGGCCCAGGCTCCCAGACGGCTGGTGCTGAGCCTGCGCCTCGGAGGTGAATTAAACTCACCCAGTGGACACGCAGGGTTAGGTTTCTTTGACAAATGTCTCGGTGGCCACCTGGGACACTGTGTTTCTATACGCGGAAAACCAGCTGGAAGCCCACTGAGCACGGGCCGTGTGGAAGGGCAGGGCTTCCGCAGAGGTCAGTCCCTGGGACTAGCGGGCCCCTGGCGTCCTCACTCCATCACCCGTCCCGGCCTCGGGCCCCCTCCATGGGTCACGCCCTCCTCGGTGGCCAGGACGGGAACAGGCTGAACTCACACCATGGGTGGACAGGGGGCTGCGGATCTGCCACCCCCACTGCCCAGCGCGCCCTCGAGGGTGGGGGGGTCCCACGTTTTCTGGGTTTTCTGGCAGCAGCATAAGAGCAACGATCTTAGTGAACCACATCGACGGTGCCACCCTCACACTTAGAACCAGCAGGCGCCACACTGCCGGGGGGGTGGGGGAGCAGCCCCTTCTCCGGTGACCTGGGGCCTAATTGGGAGACCACGCGGGCCCGTGGCACTTGACACCCACGGGTTCAAGCCACGCCACCACCATGACAAGACACCAATGCTGAAAACTGCAAGATGCCATTGGGGGAAAGGACTGCACTGGGGCCCAGAAGACCCCACACGCGTGCTGGTGCCGACTGGAGCCCAGCATGGACCCCGCACGCGTGCTGGTGCCGACTGGAGCCCAGCACATGGCCGGCCCAGGAGCGTCGTCCTTGCAGCTCCACTTGGGAAGAAACCGCCCCGGGGGAAAGTACAACGGCGACCTCTGCAAAACCCAGGAAAACATTTAACAGGAAAGGCGGGTGTCCACAGGGAAAACACAAAGCTTTGCTAAAACTCATGAAGCAGGTCCTTCCAAAGTGGGAGCGTTCGTTCCACTTCTGGACCGAAAGACTCGGCGGCGAGCCTCCCGCCGCGGCAACGGAGCAGAGCATGTTAACACATTCCTGCTGAGAACCCTGATTGGGTGAGTTTCGTGCATGAGTCTGACGACAGATAGCTCGGTTCTGAAGATCACGTAGGTTCTAGAAGAATAAAGGTTTAGGAACAGCCAAGAAAGTGAAGCAAAGAGTGAGTCACCTGCCCTCCAGATATTAAAATACGAACGAGACACTGAAAGGCAGAGGCTCGGCGTCCGGAGAAGTGGGACAAGAGGGACTGCCCTGGCACAGCCGTCACGGCTGAATCTCACACCAGCGTGAACGGAGATGCTGCAGGTACGACTGGGAAAGCCAAGCGTCCCCTGTAAGTAAATGAAGTGAAATTCCTACCACGTTCCACGTGGACGAATCAGACGGCTCAGCTCCTACGTGTGAAAAGCAATGACCTCAGAGCAATTAGAACGGAGCGTAAAATCCTTCTCTTGGCACTAGATTGTCACAAAACCTAGGCTATTTTTTTAAAAAACCTGTAAGTCTCAAAAGGTTACTATTTCCATATACAAATGGCTCCTACACATCAGTAAAGAAAAAAATAAAAGAAAATGAGCACAGGCTGTGACTGTGTAAATCCTAGAAGACGTGCAAGTGGAAACAGGAACACGGAAAGTCGTTCAACGCCACAGTAATTAAAAAATAAAAACTCAGCAGTACTTGGCCCACTACGTTGGGAAAAGTTAAAAAGCTTGATAATATCGTTTTCCCATGCGCTTCTATTACTTGTATAAATTGGTAAAGCCGTTTCAGAGGGTAATTTGGCAATAAAAATGCACATACTCTATGAGCAAAAATCCCATTTCTTATAATCTAACTTACAAAAAATTATAGCATAAATGCATATATTTGTACAAGAATCGTAACTCTAGCATTGCCCGCAATAGCAAATAAATAGGCAACAAGCTATCACTGATGGTATTTAAATATTTTGTTCTTAAAAAGAACGAGGCATAGCCGGGGCTCTGGCGGGAAGACACCGTATTCCATGACTTGTTGTGAACTGTTTTCAGCAAATCCTGGGACAATGGCCAACACGCAATTTCACTTTTGCGAACAAAACAAAATCTCTTTTTTGAGGAAGGCCTGCAATGCTATGAACTTCCCTCTAAGCACTGCTTTTGCGGTATCCCACAGATTTGGGGTTGTTGTGTCTTCATTCTCATTTGTTTCAAGGTATTTTTGTATTTCTTTCTTGATTTCCTCATTAACCCATTCGTTTTTTAGAAGCATGTTGTTTAGTCTCCATGTAGTAGTATGTGTACATGTAATCGGGTCACCACATGGTGCGGTTGGAAAATCTGACAGAAATCTGTAAACCAGCTATAATGCAAAAAAAAAAAAAACAAAACCTCATAAATAAAGACCCAAACGCAGGCATTTCAGTGCTGTAAGCACGGGGGGAGCAGGCTCTGAAGCAGGTTTGCTTCTGGGGGCCGCAGTGGGCGGGGTCAGAGGGCTGAGACCCTCAGAGAGCGACCGCCAGGGAGGGTGGAGGGCGTGCTCCCTTCCTCTTTCTGCTCTGCGGTATCTTTGGAGCGAGGGACAATCTTAGACAAGACAAGCGTGCGTGACAGACATGCACGGTGTGGACCGTGGGGACAGCAGGGGTGGTGGGTCCTGTTCCAGGAGGCGGGGTGTGCAGAGCGGACACTGCCTGTCCTCCCGGCAGAGCTGAGACGGCACCGAACGCGGCTCCGAGGCCAGGACCCCGTGGACACAGCGAGCTTGCCACGTGCTGGCCTCAGAGGCGCACCTAGTGGCTGCTGTCCAGCGCAGGCAGGTGGCCCCTCCTTTGGGGTCCCAGGCAGCCTCTGCTGGACTCAGGGACCTGCTCCCTCCAAACCCGAGGCCCACACAGACCGCTCTCGGGGACAAGAGCTGGCGCCACTCCTCGGGCTTTAGTAGTTTTCCTACAACCGGCTTTCCAAGCAGGACCTTCTTCTTGGCTTTTACGGTCATTTGGCAACAAAGGGAGTCTTGCCTGGGTACGTCCACAGAGCGCCAGCGCACCTCCCGTGATGCCCACACTGGGGGCCTCCCACCTCCCAGGTCCTCCCTCACCACCCCACACCGAGGGGCCCTCACAAGCACCTGCTCCTCGCTGTGTCCCTGCCCCCACCCCCCGGACGGCCGAGCCGGTACCCACGTCGTCTGACTTCCCTAGGCCCCTGCCAAGAGCCGAGCCCACGCTGAGCAAGAGGCTCGGAGGGACCACGGTGGGACCACGTCACCGTCCACGCCAGCCCCTGGCCAGTCCACTGACCTCCCCGACCCCGGCCTCCCCCTCCTGGGCTGTCTGCGGGTGGGGATGGAGAGAGCGCTTCACACGGACGCGGGGCCGACCACAGGTCTGGATGCCCGGCCAGGTGGAAACTTCAGCACGGGGGGGGCGGTCCAGGGGCTGGAGCGGGGGTCCGGCTGGGGCAGGGCGGCTCTGAGGGCTATGTGTGCCTCCCAGCCCGGCGGGCAGGGCCTGGGGGGGCTCTGCGGCTCACAGAGCAGCGTTTATGTGAAGCCTCTGCCCGCTCCTGGGCACAGGCGGGCAGGGCTGGGGCAGGGCCACTCCCACCGGGACAGCAGAGGGGGCGGGCCCCCGGGGACCCCCAGTCCAGTGGAGCCTGTGCTCTCCCACGGCTGCAGGACTTGGCCCTTCTTATCCGTGAGCTTTACATTTTAGAGCATCATGGGAATTCAACATAAGAAATCAATGAACACTGCGTTTTAACTGCAGAGCTCGCCTGGGCGGATCAATTTCTCTGTCAGGCTCACGCAGCCACCGATGCAGTTTTAAAACCCATATCTTCTTCTAAAGTGGAGGCTAGAGACTTCGGCGTGGGATTAATCAACAGTGATGAGCTTAAATAAATGAGATGAATTTTCTATATAACTTGTAGGGTTTTTTGGGGCCCAAGTTAATGGAACCCCTTTGTATCATGCTGGGGTGGGGGGAGTGGTGCCTGCGAGCTGCTCCCTGGGGACCTTGGGGACAGCCACCCGCTGCAAGTCTGGAGGTACATTTGCACAGCAAAGCACTGCTTTTGCCTCAAGTGAATGTCTGAGGCGAGCACAGACCGCGAGGTTTTCTAGAGACACTTCATCGGCCCTCGATGTGCGGCGGCTGCCTCGGGACCCACATGGCAGACAAAGGTCCCCTCTGGCAGGCACGTAGGGCAGGCAACGCTTGGGCCGCTTCTTGTTAAGCGTCAGAACCGCGGGCGCCGGTACTGGAGGCGCGACACCACACGGGGCGAACGCCGGCTCACCGGGTGGGACCAGCGCCTGGGAGGCGGGCACGTCCGAGGAAGGACGTGGGACCAAAGCTGCTCCCGGGTTCCGAGAGGGGGGCCGCAGAGGGCTGGGGGGGGGGCGTGTGGGGGGCGCGGGAGCCAGAGGGGCCAGGAGACGCGGCCTTGGGGAGGCGCTTTGCTTCGGGTTCCTCGACGGAGGGTCTCTGGGACGCTCTCTCTCACCGGGTCGCAACCCTGCCTCATCTCCCAGGGGTATCGACCGGTGAGCGCCTGGCGGGTCACCCCCGGAGTCGCAGGGAAAACCGTTCTGGGCAGCTCAGAGCCCACGGCCAAGTCCACGCTCAGCGCCTACCCCTGGCCAGGCTCTGCTGCCTCCACTGGCCTCGGGCTTGCTCCCCGCCCCCAGGATCCCGTTTCCTTAGCGACACAGGTCTTGCACCACGCCCAAGCCCCAGTCAGTTCCCTTGAAGGTGACGGCCGAGGAAATGAGCCTCTTCTGGGAGGACCCCCCACCCCGGACATCAGGCCCCCGCCTCGCTCTGGAAACAGCTGCTCTCGGGGCCCCGCCCACGTGCTCCAGGTCTGAGCTGCGGCCTCCGGGGCCCCCTCCCCTTGAAAGCGGAAAGTCCGCCTCCTCTGACTTGGGCACCCTCCCCGCCCCCCACCTGCTGAGCCATTGCCAAGGCGGCTGCTGGGGGGTTATCCACACACAGGTCACCCCACTTTTCTCTCCAGGCCCCACTTCTTCCCCCTGCACCGGCATCCTCATGGTTTCACTCTCAGGGGACCGTTCTGAGACCTTCCTGCCCCCTCCTCTGGCCTCGGCGCCCAGACCGGAGACCCAGGGTGCTTATCTTTTCTGTCTCCTGGAGTGGAAACTGCCTCTGAGCCAAGCCTGTGATTTCTCACCCCCAGGAGACGCCAGAGAGGCTTTCCCGCAGCTCCTGGGATCTGACTGCGCCAACATCATGCTGGGTCAAGCTGGGCACAGAGCTGCTGTCCTGTCCAGCCACGTGCCTGGCGAGATCTTGCACACACGAACACACCTGCACACGTGCACAGACAGAGACGCACACGCACGTGCTCATCACTTCTCGTCTGAGGACCTCTGCCCTCTTTCCACTCCTGGGACGGTCACTCGCTTCTCCTGCCATTCACGAACCATCTCTCGTCTTAGCGACGCTGATGAGACAGACATTTATACCTATAACTAGAACGTCATGTTCATTTCATTAATTACCTCTTTTCTGCCTGTTGATATGAAAAAACCCGAGGCTGTAAACAGCTTCTTCTCCGCTTGGTGCTCTTGGAGATGACCAGCCCAGTCAGGGGCTGCTGGGGCTGCGGGCGGCCCAGGCTCCACGCTGGCCTTGGGTTAACGCCTCTAAAATCTGCTGCCAGCCTCCAACGGGCACTGCCATTCCTTCTATCGTGCCGGAGACAGAGGTCATAGGACGAGGAGGTGGTGGGTGACGCGACATCCGCACAGAAAGCCAGGGTGGATTCCGCAGCGGCTCCCGCTGTGCTGTCGCCTTCGAGACGCCTTTCCTCCGCAGGCCCAGAGGCCGGCAGCGGCCACGGCCCCGTGGGCCACCCCTGCCTGGTGACCATATCCGGACACACCCGGCAAAGATCGAGGCCTCTCGGCCGGCCCTCCGGCCTCAGCTGCAAGGATGAAACAACCTGCTGGGGGCTCGGCCAACCCCCCCAGCGAGGCCGCGTGGCACCCGCGCTCACGGCCACAGGCCTGTGAAAGTCCCATGAGGTCGCCCGGCCTGGATGCCCGTGGAGGAGGGGAAGGGTTGGGTCTCGTTCTGAGACCCACCCTGGCGGAACGCGCTCCGGGGTTCAGGGTCTGCTCCTCCCTGGCCGGGAGCATGGGGACCAGTGGGCGCAGCTTCATCAGAGCAGACAGAGGGGTCAGCCGGGGGCGGCCTCGGGGTCTTCCTTTCTCCGACGTGCCGGTCACTCGGCCTGACCCGCCGGTCCAGGCAGGTCAGCAGCGCGGCAGCCTCAGCGCGGCACGACCCCTGCCGCACCCTCGGCTCCGTCCCTGCAGTGGAACCGCAGCCGTCTTTCCGATCGTAAACCCCGTCCGTCTCCTGCCCGAACACCTCACACTCTCGTCCCGCTGGCACAGAGCCCAGAGCCCCGGGGCCTGCAGCGGCCCTCCCGGCTGGCTGGCTCCCCGGCCCCTCGGACCCGACGTGACCCGCGCTGCCGTCCCCGCTCCTCTCGGGGGCCGCGTCTCGCCGCCAGGCCGGGGTCTCCCACGGGAGTCACTCTCCGCCCCATCACCGCTCCACTTCCTTCGAATCTTGCATTTTGTTGAAATACCCTCGTCGGTGGGCTGGTTTAGAACACGAGCTCCAGGACGAGGGCGCTCAACGGGCGCCCCCCGCCCCCGAAGCGGGGGTGGCAGCGGCAGCACGGCTCGGTTCAGAGCGCCCGGCGCAGACGCCCGTGAAACAGACTGGTTTTCCCTGCTTCACCCTGTTCCCCAAACATCCGACCCTCCTTCAAGAGAGGGGTTTAAAAAAACCTACAAAATGTGCATATCCAACTCCCAGTTACCTCCATGGCGGCTATAACGTGTCTTGTGCATCTAACCTAATTATGTGACGCAGGTACAAGTCACTCCAGACCAGAAATTGAACAGAGACCGGAGCGTAATTGATTCTGCCTGGCGCCCCGACACGTTCTTCCCCCGGCTTCTCCACTTGGAGCGACGGCAGTAAATTAGAGCGAACGCCCTCACTCACTGAGCAGTTTTCTGGTTTCCAGAAAGGACCACGGCGATTCTCTCACGGGCTCCGTCCGGCGTGAGCGGGCGCCGAGCACTACTCATCAATCCGTCTCGGGGGGGAGCCCGCCCCCCGGGGGCAGCGGCACAGACTTTCTAATGTCAAACTCCACGGGAAAATGGCACAATCCCCGTTTCTACCCCACTGGGCCGGGAACTCAGTGGGTGATGGGGTGTCGCAAAGACACGCTTTGGCCTGCAGGAAAGCCAACGCTGCCTCGGAGGAAGGAAGGCGCAAACTGTGAAAGGGGCACAGACGATTATTTACTCCGGGGCGGGTGCCGGACATGATCCTGTTCATCGCCAAACGCTCTGCGAGCAGAACTCCCGGGTGAAGCCTGTGGAAAGCCTCGGGGAAAGGTGGCCGTCGCTGCTGTGGGAGCAGCAGGTGCACCCGGCGCGGCAGCGCGCAGAAAGCGCGGGCCTGCTCGGCTCCTGGGCCCCGAAGCAGCCGGGCCTTAGGGTAACTCGCGTGCTTCCTCGCTCTTGCCCAGTTGTTCCCAGAGTTTCGGCGGCCCGGGGTCTCGCACGGCTTTGCTGGGCTGGCACCGCGGGCCGCTTCCACGCCCTCATGCCCTCAGCCTCCGCGACATTTTCCCGGCCTCTCCCGCAGCCACGTCCGCGGCCTGGCTCCCCTCCGACTACGTCCTGCCCGCGGCCTCTGCAGGACACCGAACACCAGCTCTGTCCTCTTCCACGTGTTCACGCGCTGCTAACGACAGGCTCGCTGGGGACAGCGGAGCGCCAGAACCCTCCTGTCTTCAGCGCTGAGCCTCTGTGCTTGGACTAGCAACTCCCCCGTCCGCCTGCCCCGCCCCGGGCCCCGCCACTGGGCTCCCGCTGCCGTGAGTTCGCCTCTCAGGCCTTTGACAGGAAGGGAGGGGGGCAGCGCGTGTCCCGTGCCAGCCGCGCTCAGCGTCACGCCCGCAGGCCCATCACGCGGTTTTGTGTGCGGGACGCCCTCGCCTTGGGAGGTGGACTCACAGCACCGCTGGGCTCGGGGTCGCCTCTGCTTGTTACGCGGGACGACCCTCCGTGGATTCCCTCTTGGGGCCTTAGCGAACGATGCTGCAGAGAGCCTGGCCGGAAGCCATCCCGTCAGGTCCAGATCTCAGGTCCTTTGGATAAACACCCAGAGGGGGGCTGCGGGAGCGTCTGGCCGCTCCATTTTTAGTTTTGGGGGAACCTACACATTTTGCCGCCTTTTACACCATTCTGCATTCCCACCACCAGTGCCCGGAGCTCCAGTTTCTCCGCGTTCTTGCCAACACGTGCTCTTGCTTGTCATTTCCGCAGCGGGCGTCCAGGGTGTGACGTGGCGCCTCAGGTGGTTTAATCCGCCTTCCTCCGAGGATGAGGTGTGTTGAACATCTTTCCAGGTACCTGTTTGCTATTTCTGTTTCCTTTGGCAAAATATCTATTCGGGCCCTTTGCTCATTTTAAACTCAGATTTCTTTTTCTACTGAGTTGTAGGAGTTCCTTACATATTTTGGATACTGGCCCCTTACCAGATGCGTTTCCTCCCGTCCCGCAGGCTCCCTCTTCACGGTCTGGGCTTCCTCTGCCATGTGATGCAAACCCCCTATTTTCGCTTCAGTTACCTGAGTTTGGGGCACCATGGCTGTGGAGCCCAGTGTCGCAAAGCTCTTCTCTGTTTTCCTCTGGAGGTGTGACAGCTCCACACCTCGTGTTTGAACCTCCGCCCCATTCTGAGTTGACCTGTACAATTAAGACAAGGGGGTCCAGTTTCCTTCTTCTGCGTGTGTGTCCAGTTTTCCCAACACCATTTATTGAAGACACTGCTTTTCCGCTCTGCGCCAGGGCCCCTCGCGGAGGGACAGACAACCGTACACATGTGGATTAAAGGTCAGATAAGTTTCCCAGTTTCCTCTGTTGCATTAATCTGTGGTCTGTCCTCGAGTCTACACCACACTGTTTAAATCACTGGGCTCTGTCATGTATTTTGAAACCAGGAGCTGCTGCATGCTCTTTAACTGGCATTTTTCACCAAAGCAAAACATATCAATTGCTCCTTTCAGTGTAATTTCTTCATTACCAGCCCACATTTTCTTTCGACGATGAAGTAATGAACATTTTCTAAAGGTCCTTTGAGAAGCAACTGAAACCGTTTGGCGTAAACAGGTGCAGAAGCGGATAATATCGCTGGGTCCTCAGTCTTCCTGGAGCTGAAATATAAGACCTCACGATGGGAAATTTCGAAATAGCAGTCTGGGATTCCTGAAGAGCAGGCTCAAGCCCTTGGCCTCCAAACAGTGCACAAGCCTTCGTGCCACACAGACTGGTCCCACTAGAAGACACGGCGGCAGTGTCACCGTTTGGTGGCACCCGAGGACAAAGGTCAGAAAAGACAGGTTTCCTAGTTTACGAAGCAAGCTGATACGTGGGGAATGGCTCTTGGAGAGAAGGTTATGTCCTCAGCTAAATGGCTCCGGATGAGACCAGGACACACGCAGGCGACTGGCCAGGTACGCTCACGGAGCATGCGTGCACGCACACACAAACGCACACACGTGTCTCCCGCCTCCCCTCCAGGCCTCCTGACCTATAGGGGACCACTAAGTGCCGGAAGAAGCCAGCAGCCCATCCCAGTCAGAACTTGAAGACCTGGCCCCCGCAGCTCTGGTGGGGCTCGGATGCCACCCGCCATCCCACCTGCAGCCCCGGGCTGAGCCCCACCAGGCTGGGGACTTGCCCCCCCCCCCCGCCCCTGCTGCCTCCACCGACATTCCCGCCCTCTGTCCCCACCCAGGCTTCTGCGTCCTGGGCTGTCAGAGTGAACAGAGGGTCCTGTTGGCCAGTGTGGGGGGCATGCCCCAAGACCGCTTCCTTTCGGCTCTTGAAAACAACCACAAAACCACAGGATGCAGCCGACAGCGGCACCAGCACTCTCAGGTATGTTTTTCACTAAAACCAGAAAAATGCAAATTCTGTAAGAGTTAAAGATCACCTCCCTCTCTGACCGCAGTTAGCATTTCCCCCCACGGGGCTTTTCACACTCTGCACGCAGAAGGTTTAAAGGCCTTGCTGTTTGTTAAGAAGTGAAGAGAAAACACATACATACAATATCAGCAATTCAGGGTTTAAAGAAAAGGAAAAGGGTGTCAGCTTATCAAGAATGAAAGGTGGCTTATTTTCCAGCAGCCTGGTTAAAAGTTCAAAGCACAGTTTTCTTATAAATTAGGCGAGCATAAAATTCAAGGAGATGGGAAAAAGAAGAACTAAGATTTTAAAACATGCAAAGAATTTCAATGGGCAGCAGGGTGGAAGGTCAGGTGCTCGGACCGTGTGTCTGACACGCAGCACCCGGCACTTACAGTGCATTACCATGTCTCCGGTGTCAGCTGACGTTTCCCGCCTCCTCTACTGCGGGCGGGGGCGGGTTAATATTTAAGTAAGAAGGAAACCTTTCTTAATTAGCTCAACGGTGTAATTTCAAAAAGAACCATATTTTGCAAAATGGAACAGGAGCAATTAAACAGAAGGAAACAGCAACAGTTAGAGGCCCAGGCAGGTTGACACACCGGGGGCCAAGAGCCAGGCTTTGTTCAAAAGGCCGCAAGGGCCCAGGCGCGCCTGGCACGTGCTGCCCGGCACTGCCACTTGTGAGGAACCATGGGCTCCAGAACCTGGGAGTCCCAGGGTCTCTGAAATGCTGGGCTCACTGCCAAGGTGGGAGCTGCGGCGCCGGCAAAGTCCACATGGTTCGTGCCACTGCTGCTGCTGGCCCAGGGCCCACGGAGGACCGCTCGGCTCCCACGAAGGAGGGACGTACAAACGTGTGTGCATATGTGTGCATGCATGTGCATGTACGGGTGCATGTGTGTGCACATGTGTGTGTGCGCACGTGTGTATACGCATGGGTATATAAACACACGCATCTGTGTACACACATACACATGTACCTGCGTGTGTATAAATGCACAGTGCACGTGTGTACATGTGTCTCTGTATGTATACCTGTACAACATGTATGCGCATGCACGGCGTGTGTGCATACACTCGCATACGTGTGTATGCGGATATGGGCGTACGTTCCTGCACATCACACACACACACACTGCTGCTCCTGGCACGCTTGGCCTCTGCTCTCGTCGGGGGCTGGCTGGCGGCACTGGCACGACCTTCCAGGAGGAGAGGGACAGTGTGTGCGCCTGAGCGGGGACCAGCGGCTGCCCAGCAACCGCCCAGAGCACCCGCGTCCCACGAGTGCTGAGCCGCCCTCCCTGGGGCGCACGTGGCTCTGTGTCCGGCGAGGAGAAGGTGCCTGGCATGCGGTGGGGGCCTCTGGGCTGCAGGCAGCTCTCAGCTCAGCGGGCGTTCTGGGCCCCACGGGTGGACTGGGCAGCAGGCCAAACACAAGGTGTTTCCTGGCTGAGGAGTGGCCTCTGGTCACCGGGGGACAGGCAGACCCACTGCGGGCAGCCACCTGCTTCCTGGACAGGTGCTCTGGCCTGGGCACAGGGGCCAGAATCACAGGAGGACGCTCAGGCGAGACCACGGTCCGCATGGTGCTTATGCCCTGGTG
>PVHT021183644.1:3620031-3657272 GCA_004024745.2 Catagonus wagneri
TCTCCGCCCCCCCCAGTCCCCGCCCCCGCTCAGTCCCCAGTGCGGGGCCTCTAGCAGAACATGAATAATTCTCTCTTTGACGTGTTAGAAAAGCCACTCTGGTGTGTCAGGAACATGACTCCTTGGATAACACAGCTTAACACGGGGAAGGAGACTGGGACCCCAGCCAGTCTGAGAGCACCCGCCCCAGAGAGCAGGTGTCTGCGACTCGGGCGGGTCAGACCTGAGGGAGCAGATGGGAGCAGGTGCGGGCAGGACGCGCGTCCGGTTGGGGCGCTCCCGTGTGGGACGAGGGGGGACTCAGAGGACCGTGTGGTCAGAACTGTGTCCCCCGAAGTTTGATCCACGTCTACACAGCTTCCTGGTAACAGAACTTGTCTGGGTCTTGCAGAGGAAGCTAGTTAAGACGAGGCCATTACAGCCCTGGTCTAGTAAGACAAGAGCCCTCGTGAGGGGGGGCAGGCAGGGAGAAGGCCACGTGGGGCAGAGGCTGCAGGATGCGTGGCCGTGGCCCCCAAAGCTGGGGCAGGCGGTGGCGGGGGTCTCGGGAGCAGGCCCTCACACCTGGGTCTCTGTCCCTGAGGGCACGGGTCCTGCTGTTTCCGCCCCAGTCCGTCTGGCCTGCTCACTGGGAACTCACGACCCTGAGTGGGAGGCAGGGCCCGGGCGGGGGAGCCCACTGGAAAAGAAGCTCGTGGGCATCAGGATGAGGGGGCTGGACAGGCCGGGCCAGGAGCGCCAGGGTGCGGAGGCCAGAGGCGAACGCAGGCCGCCCTGCCTTCTGGTCCCACAGCCACGGGAGGGGAGGGCCCCCCCGGTGACCAGGGAAATGGCGTCCCCCCAGCTGCCCAGAGGCTCAGCGTCACGTCTGGTGGCCTAACCTTTATCAGTTAAATCCACGAGGAGCTCTCTTCCCAGTCCCAGAGAGGCCAGGCACAGTCAGCGTGGAGCCCCCCACGGGGCGGTGACAGCACAGGGCCCCCCAGAAGAGCGCGGGGCGGGCGCGCACAGGCCGGGGTCAGCAGGCAGACAGGGGGAGCTGGGCCCCCCTGCCCCAGCTGCTCAGGCCGCTCCAGGGGGACCAGCCCACCCGCCCCGCAGAGCGGCCTGTTCAGGGCTCGGTCTGCGTGACACTTGACTTTGGGGTCCCGTCCTGCGTGGGAAAAGGTGAGGGGTTTTTGCGATTTGCCTGTAACACAACCACGTGTGTTTAGCACGGAAATGATTTTACCACAGACCTTGCTGCGTGTAAACACGGAACCACCACGCCTCTGAAACCGACACGAGGCCCTGGGCCAGTTAAGCCTCAACACGGGTGAAGGCGTGTCCACCCTCCGTGGCCAGCTCAGCGCCGCGTAGGAGGCAGAGGCTTCGGGTCGTCTGGAGAATTCCAAGCCCAAGGGCAGGACTCGGCCCCTGGCCGCCCCTGTCCTAACCGCAGGGAAATGGAGCACTGTCCACGGTGGAGGCCACCATGTCGGGGACGAACCAGGAACACCCGCTAGGTGGTAAATGCCAGGGAGCTGAGTCCCAAGCTCTGTGCTCGCCAGTGCGTCACCTGCCCCGACCCCCGAGGCTCAGGCCCTACATCCTGGAAAAGGTCTCCGGCCGGCCCCCTCTCAGGACAGCGGCCAGGCTGCAGGTCCAGCCGGCTCAGATTCACCTTCCAAACCCACTTCCTGCCCCTGTTCCCATGTGGTCCCGGCCTAAGGCACCGGCGTCCGGTCTGAGTGCTGAGTCGCAGGCTGCAGTGGGGCTCGCCCACCTGCGAGGGACCCACCCGCCGTCCCGCCCGCCCCCAGCTGCAGGGCCAGGACCCTTACGGGCTGACACGGTGACCAAGGCCAGTCGGGCTCCAGGACCTGCAGGATGAGGCCCCTCCTTCTCCTGCCAAGACCAGTGACGCGTGCATTGAGCGCAGGTGTGGGAGCCGGGCTTCGGGAATAAACACACTGACACGCTCGGAGCAGGGACCCTGTTTCAGTCCCTTGCTCACCCCTGATCCGCTAAGGATCTCCAGTTTTACAGATAAAATACATTTTATGTTCAGAAAGGTCAAGAAATTTGCCCAAGGTCAGGTACCTTTTACGTGGGGACTCGGCCTGAGAGCCGCGGTCTCCCGAGAGGGGACCGCACGGCTGTCACCAGCTGTGGCCGGCCTGGGACCTTTGCAGGCGTGCTCAGGCTCCCTCGCCACCTCCCAGAAGCAGTGAGGGGGTTGAGGGTGTCATGGCCTTAACTGTGTCCCCAGATTCACGTGCCGAGCCCTGAGCCCCAGGACCTCAGGGTGTGCCTGCCTTTGGACACGGGTCTTTCACAAGGTGACGAAGGTGAAACGAGGTCGGGGTGGCCCTGACCCAGCATGACCGCTGTCCTACAAGAGAGGCGACCAGGACGCAGACAGGCGCAGCAGGACGGCTGTGAGGACACAGGGGACGCGGCGTCCGCACGCCGAGGAGAGAAGCCCGGGGACACCCAGCTCCTGGACACATGGCTGCTCTGGGCGCCAGGCTGGGGACCCCTCCTCTGTTCTCAAGTTCAGAGACGCTGCCAGCAGCTGCGAGCCTGTCGCCCGCTGACTCACGGCCGCCCCCAGGAGAAGGAGCGCGCAGCCGTGCCCGCCTCGGCGCCCAGCCCATCCGCTAAGTGGAGCTTACATCCTCCAGGAGCCCCTCAGGGCTTCAGGGCTGGCACGGGGTCGAGAAACCAAGGCCAGGGCGTTCCCACCCCGTCAGCAGGGTCAGAGGCCTTCCCCCGGCTTCAGGGTGCGCCCGGCGGGGCCCCATCAGCTTTGGGCGGAGCAGGCTCGGCCGGGCGCGGGGCGGGGGCCGTGCTCTCATCTGCCCGTAGGTTCCTCCACCGGGTCCACTGGGGTCAATGGACAATGGAAGCTGAGTGGATCGGAGGCTGGGGGTTCCCATCTTCCAACTAAACCCCGCTTTTGGGGAGCCCAGAAAATCCCTGTGTCTCGGTCAGTGTCTCCCCCGGGCACTGAACCACCCCAGGAAACCATCCTCACACCTGCCCCCAGGCCCCCAATGCAGCCGTCGGCAGACCCGGGGGCGCCCCCAGACCCGGACTCCCCTCCCTCGAGACTCTCGTCCTCCCTCTGGCTGTGCCCTGGCTGCCAGCCTGGCCTCTCCCCTGGTCACCGTGCCCGACGCTGACCCACACCCCAAGTCCAGCACGCATGCCTGAGCTCCCGCTGCCCCGGCCGTCTCCGTGCCCGCCTCCCGCTGCGCGGCCAGGCCCAGGCAAAGCCGGGAGAGGCAGGGCCCGTTCCAGGACCAGCGCCCCTCCGTCTGCAGACCGCCTCCTGGGACCCTGGCCCCACGGCCTGTCCTCGCCCTCGGCCTTTTACGGGCAGACCCTTCGCCAGCAGACGTGTAAGTGAGCTCGGCTCCTGTCCTCAAAACCACCCGCGCCCACGCGGCTGTGCGTCCAGGGCCGCTGTTCCCCAGCCAGGCACGGGGACTTCCCACGGCATGTCACACAGGAGGGGGCTGCCCTGGGCCGCAGCCCACCTGTTAGAGCTGAGCCCACGCTGGGCTCAGGAGCCGGAGGGGGCCTGGCCGCTGGCCTCCCTGAGCGGGAGCAGGAGCCGGGCCCAGGAGGCAGACCGGAGGTACCGGACGTGAGGGACACCCCTGGGCCGCCGGCTGCACCTCTCCTCGGACAAGGCGGACCTGGGAGGATAACGCCAGTGGAGGGCCTGGCAAGCACAAGGCAGCCGAGCGGGGTGGCCAGGGGCCCCCGTGGCAGAGACGTCCCCGGTGCCAGCCTCCTGTGCGTAGCCGGGCATGGCCGGCTAGCGTTACCTGGCGTTTCCCCTGACCGTGAAGAGAAAGCGCCAGAGGGGACGAGGGACCACGTTCTGTCTGAGAAGCCTGCACGCGGGCGAGACGAGAGGTGCCGTGGTCCCCCCGCATCCCCCGCGGCGGCTCAGTGTTCAGCCACCTTCCATTTGATTCACAGCGAGGGAGCCTGCGATTTCACCCACCGGACCTGCGGCGGTGGAGACGGCTCGTGCGGACGAGATCGAGCTCCTAGAAAAGGAACTCAAGCTTTACGGTCTTGTCTTGTGTGGGGTCCCATCTGGAACCAATACTGTGCAAACTGGCCTCAAAATGTGGGCCACACGCCCCCCACCGGCAACCCAGCAGCACCCCCCTTTGCTCAGAAGTCACTAGTTCCTGTCACTCCCCTCCTCCTGGCTAAGCACGGGGACTGGGTCCTGACCTCTGGATGCGCTTCTGACACTTTAAAGGATGAGTGGACGGAGGGAGACGGTGGGGGCGGCGGGGTTTCCGGGCGTGCGCCCAGCTCTGGGGTGACGTGCGCTGCATCACCTCCGGAGGCAGCAGCAGCTTCAGTGCCGTGAGCCGTCTCAGAGGCGGGCCCGGCCCTGGTCACCCGCGGGCGGGTCAGGACCGGGGCCCCGGCTGGGGCGCAATGGACAGGACAGACACCAGGCCCGGCAGCAGGGCTGCCCGGCAGCAGGGCTGCCCGGCAGCAGGGCTACACAGCGCCGGGCAGACACGGGCGGCTGCCGAGCCTCAGGGCTCAGCCCACAAGCTCTGGTGACCCCACTTCTACACACACGGTGCTGGACCGGAGGCCCAGGAGGAAGGCGGTGCTGCCTGCGGCCGGGTGACAGGTGACTGTCCTTCCCTGGGGCTGTGGCAGCTTCTGAAAGGCCCACGAGGAGCGTGTTGCCTGGAGGCTGGACAGAATTGAGGGTCACAGCCTCGGGGGCGCAGCTGAGGGGTGGGTCCACGGGCCTGGGGACAGGCCACCCGCCTCCGCTGCCTCGGTACCAACTGTGGGGCCTCCGGGAGCAGGCGCTCGGCCGGCCCTGCCAGCATCTCCGTGCATGGACACCTGCTTTGGTTCGTTTTCGGGGAGATCTCAGGGCCTGCGAAGCAGCCTCTGCAGTGTGTTTTCTGCAGGAGCTTGGGGACCGGTGACTCAAGTGAGGGGTGCCCCACGGGGACTCGGGAAATGGGCTTCGGCCCCAGCAGAGGGCGCAAATCCACCAGGGCTCAGCCGGGGCCCCGGGGCTCTGTCCCCGCCTGGGGGCCGGCAGCCGTGGGGAGGCCGCGGACGGGCCACCCCTGCCCCTGCTGGCCCAGGGGCGCTGAGTGCCAGGCGGGACCAGAAGGGGGACCCCGGGCCAGGGGCTCAGCGGGGGCCCCGGGGCTCTGTCCCCGCCTGGGGGCCGGCAGCCGTGGGGAGGCCGCGGACGGGCCACCCCCGCCCCTGCTGGCCCAGGGGCGCTGAGTGCCAGGCGGGACCAGAAGGGGGACCCCGGGCCAGGGGCTCAGCGGGGGGAGCCGGGGCTCTGTCCCCGCCTGGGGGCCGGCAGCCGTGGGGAGGCCGCGGACGGGCCACCCCTGCCCCTGCTGGCCCAGGGGCGCTGAGTGCCAGGCGGGACCAGAAGGGGGACCCCGGGCCAGGGGCTCAGCGGGAGGAGCCGCCGGTCCGCCGAGTGGTGAGTGGTGGGTGCTCGTGTCGCCGGGCCTCCACCCGCTCAGCAGAGGTCTGCGCCCCTGCACCCTGGGCTGGCCTCTCCCACCAGCGCCCGCCGGCGAGACCCCGACCCGCGCAGCCCTGGGCTTTCCTCTGCTCTGCCTGGTGGCCCGTGGCAACGTGGAACATTCCGAGAGAGGTCACCTGTTCAGAGGCTGAAAACACGCCTGTACAAGAGCCAGGACGGGGGGACCTGATGCGGTGACGCGGGAGCCGTCCTCCGCGGGGCCGCAGGGCCGCAGGGGCGCGTCTACAGGGCCGGGGCCGTCAGACACGCCCAGGCACCCCAGGGGCCGTGCGGTGCCCTCTGCCGAGCCTGTGGTGTGGGGGTGGGATGTGGCACTGAGGGCCCTGGAAGAGGGGGTGACACTGCCGCCGAGCCCCGAGGTGGGCTGTCCTCCGTGGCTGTGACGCCGCCGCATCCTGCTGTCACCGTCTGCAGATTTCGGATTTTATCCTCCAGCCTCTCGGGCTGCCTCTTGTGTCCTGACATGTAAGATCCGCCAACCGTGACTCAGAAAACGGTCGACTCCAGGTTTACGAGGAGACGCCAGATCCTGGCCCGTCCACTCAGACCGGGGGTTGGACACGGCGACGGTCATTTGCAGAGCGACTGGTCTGCCGAGGAGACTGTCCAGTGAGGGGCCGGGGGTCGGCGGGTCCTGGGCCAACCGGCGCCTCAGCAGCTTCCCCGCACAAAGGGCTCCCGCTCCAAGGACGTTCTTTTTTGAGAGAAGGGACTTAACTTGCTCCACGGAGCAAGGATCAGTGCCTTTTAAAAACAGAGCCTAATTCGTGGGCCGCTACAGGTGTGCACTTGGACTGTACCCGCTCCAAAGTGGCCCCGCAGGGCCCGGCCCCTCCCGCTCCCGGGGGCAGCGGCGCTGACCTTCAGGGCCCTCGGGGATTCGCTGTGGAGCTTGGTGTTCGCTCTACGTTCACCCTGAACGTGGACGTGGACTTGGGCCCAGGAGTCGCTGGTTCCCACTGCTTGTTGTTTTGCCAGAAGTCGCCGCCGCGGGGACACCGCAGAGCAACCGGTGGGCGTCGGAGAGAAGCTGCCTGCGGCCGGTCCAGCACCGGCCCTCAGTGTCGCACAACAACCCCAAACCTGGTCTTTGTGAAGAGGGGCAAGGCCACCCACTGGAGTCGAGGCTCACGGGAGGACCCGCGCCTGGGCTCGGCCAGGGCCAAGCCCCCGGCGCTCAGGGCGGACGTGTCACGGCCGCAAGGCTTGTCACCATCAGGACACTGAGCCGGACGGAGGGTGCAGCCTGGGCGTCTCAGAGCTGCTGCCCAGCTGGACAGCTCACGTTCCAGTGAGCTAACCCGCCGTCTCCACGGCCTGTCACCTGTCCCCTGCCGCCAGGCCTTCCTAACGGATCCAGCAGTGACGGTGAAACAGCCACGCGAGTCTGAGGCTAAACTAGGAAGATGGACCCAGAGCCGGCGACTGGGACGCAGGACACTGAGAGCCGCCGGCTGCAAGGCAGCAAGGTGGCAGACGGGGCCGGCCGGCAGGGGCAGGGCGCTGACCCCGGGTGGAGCTCTCAGCGCTGAATGAGGTGCTGCCCACACAGGGCCGCCTACACAGTGAGCGCCCCTTGGTCTGGAGGTTCGCAAACCCGATCACGAGCCGGGATCACTGGAGGCCTGTTTGCTAAAACACCAGCGCTGGCCGCCCCACAGATGCCGAGTCACTGGGCCTGGGGTGGGCCTGGGACTCCGCATTTCCCTCCGGCTCCTCCAGCTGCTCCGGGGCCCACGTGAGGCCCGCCGCCACGCAGGCCGGTGTCCGGAGGCCACTGCTGCGGCAGCTCCTCACGGCTCTCGGCCCCCAGCAGCGCTGCTTGCCCGGGTCCGGCTGACCCTGGGCTTGTCCCCAGACGAGGGCCTGCACGCGGCCCCCGGGGCCGGCTCTGCCTCCTGGGCTGGAAAACTGCCTTCCTCCGAGCTGCTCAGGACCCTCCAGGCGCCCCCACTCTGACCCTGTCCCCCCCCCATGCGGCTTACAGCACGAAGGGAATACGGCCTGAGGGCTTGACGGGAGCAGCAGACCGCGTGCAGGGACCGGGGCGGGAGCGGGGCTGGCTCGCGGTCTCCGCCTCCCCCCGCCGTGGGCCCCGCCCACAGAAGCGTGGTCATTCAGAGGAGACAAAACTTGCCTGGTCTTGAACCGCTTTGGGGCCATAAACCCGGAGTCAGATCCTGCAGACGAACAGCCCCCTCCAGCTTTAAACGCGCCCCGCACTGGGCTGAGCCGTCACGTGCAGTGACCGCCGCGGGCGTCCGACAGTGGCGTGACCTGGGGACCCCGCCCTTGAGAACTGGCGCTGAGTCTGGCTCTGCCCTGCGTGGACCTCCCCCTTATTTTGGAGGCTCCAGTGACCACAGGCTTAGCTCCGGGCATCGCCAGCCCCGCCCACAGGTCGCCTGCAGGCATGTTTGGGGACGAGGTTGGCTGCGGGGGTCCCAGGAGAGGCTGAGAGAGCAGGTGACGGGGGTGGGGAGCCGGGACCGCCCGAGGGCTTCCGGCCGGTGGGCGGGTCTGGTCCCTGGCCCTCCTGGCCCATCGGCCGCTGTGTCCTGGGCCTGGAAGTGAACTCTGTCCGTGAAAACCGAAGAGGACAGCCCGGTGTTCCACTGACGCGTTTGCATTCGTAGAGCAATTCAGACAAAAACTGTCACTGAGCTTAAGTTGTGTCCCCTCTTTCGAGGGGTTGTTCCTCCCCCAGGCCAGGGCCCGGTTTCTCTCGGCCTAAGTTCAGAGCGCTCCCTTCTTTCCTCTTTCAGAACGTGCTGCTTATCAACCGTACAGATGGCTCTTGGCACGTGACAGCACGAATCCCGTCCCAAATGAGGCGGAGTTCCTAACCCCCAGGGCCCGTGAGCACGACCCTACGGGGAACATGGGGCCTCTGCAGACCGAGCAATCACGGCAGGCTCAGCGGGCCCCGACCCCGTATCGCTAGTGTCCTCATCAAAAGGGACACCGCACGGGGACACACCCATGTGGGGACCCCATGGGAATACGCAGAGACACCTGGCGTTGAGACGATTGTGTCCTCAGCTCCAGACCCACAGGGTGGCCTCCCCGCTCACGTGTGCACTGAACACGCCAGGGACTTGGGTGTGATCACACTGAGATTTTGCTTAAGGGTGAAGATGCTCAAATAACTCAGAAGCTTAGGCGGCCTGGTTCCCGCAGGGACGGGGTGCAGTGGCTGGAGCTGCCGGCCCGGGAGGCAGACTGGTGCCAGCTTTCTAGCCTTGTGTCTCCAGAAGTGGGAGGTGGACTGGCTGAAAAGTGGTTCTGAGCAAGTGGATTCCAGGCCCCAGATAATCAGCAGGTGACCTGCCACAGGTAACAAGACCCCGGAACCTCAAGGGAACCGCTGCCAGGTCACCGAGCGCCCTCAGGAAGCAGGATTTTCGAGCCACGCCGGGCCCTACTCCTCAGTTTCCTGGAACCCAAGGGCACCATTACACACTTGCGGCACGTGCTTCTTCGCCTCACTGCTGGGATGTGGATCAATGGTGGGAGCTGGGCAGCCACCTTGGGCCGTGAGGAAGGAGTCCTGTGCTGAAGAGGTAGGAGGTTAAGGGCAAGGTCCCAGTGACCTTGGAATGCCACCAGGTTCTTGGGACTGCCCGCCTCTGGATTTCTTTTCTTTCTCAAGAAATGAAAATACACTTCTAGTTATCCAAGCTGCTATTATTTTGGATTTTCTGTCACGGTCACACTAATCCTGACTAATACACGTGTGTTTGCCAGTAAACGGATTATCCTTTCGAATGTGTCAAGATGCCAAGTCAATTTCTGATCACGCCTTTGAACGGGGAAGGCGCACACGGCCCGACCGTGAGGCCGAGTCCAGTGCCCCGGGAAGGGGCGTCCCCGCGTGCTACCACGCCTTTGAGGAGACTCCGTCACAGGGCCCGGTGGGACCTCTGGACAGGAGGTGGACAGCAATGGCGCGGTGGCGCAGGCAGAGGCGTGCCTGGGGTTCTGCTCACTGCAGACGTGGAAACTGAAACCAGACGTGTGCTTCCGAGAAGCTGAACAATACCTAACAAACTTCAGTCCATGGTGGGAACCAACTTCCGAGGAAACAGCTGACAAATTACAGGCGACCTGCCTGGGCCCCTGGCTCCTTCCGGCCGGCCCCCGGCTCAGCTGAGAGGGGCAGCAGTGGAAACGCGCGCTGGCCGCGGCGCGAGCTCCCGCACCCTCTGCAATCACCCTCGCGGGCGGCAGCCCGACTGGCGTCTGCATTTGGTCCAAGACGGTGGCATCGCTGTCCTTCCAACCGAACCCTCCCCGCGTCTCAGGTTTCCTAATTTTCTAAGGGAAACGGTTACGTCCACAACTTAAAACTAAACGCTACTTTAATTTCAATGCGCTCAGAGCGCTTCCCTCCGCGCTGCGGCTGCTGATACAGGCGGCACCCCGGCCCGGCACCGGCATGAACCGCCGGTTCTAAAATGTGCGTTTTTAATAAGAACAACTGCACTTGTCTCCTTGGAGGTGTGTTTTAAAGAGTTCATAATAAACCGTCTTCTATAAAGAGAAGCGACTCAAAGTCAGAAGCAAGCACGCAGGGACTCCACCCCCAAAGTGGCCTTTAGAGCAGGTCCCGCCCAAACACCGAGCCGATGGGCACATGAGGAAAGACAGACGTTACTGGTGACTCATAAACGTGGCTGGTAAGCACACGGCCTTAAATGTGACAAATAGAGCCTGTCCGCCGCCACCAGGCCGTGCTCTGGGGGCCCTCCTGTGGTCGCCCGCCCTAAGGCCACACAGGTGTCCCCACGCACGTGCTGTGCGGGCCCTCCCGTGACGAGGGCGTGAGAAGCCCCCGCTGGCCAACCCGCGCTCCCGAGAGTGCCCGGGGAGGTCTGCTCAGGGGCTCCGTGTCCGGCCTGCTGCAGGGACCAGCAAGTCACATTTATGGGCACCCATTAAAAACGCAAAAAGGACCCCAGCCCCGTGGGCTGCCCAGCACCCACGATGGACAGTAAGAGGCTTGACCACACAGCCCTGCCCGAGGCAGGTGCCGCTGAAGCGCCCGGGCCCTGGGACGGCGGAGGGGGCCGCGCTGCACACCGGCGGTCCTCTCGGAGCACGTTGGCCGCGGCCTTGGGCTTGAGAACGGCAGTCCTGCCCTGGGACGGCGGAGGGGGCCGCGCTGCACACCTCCTCGGGAACTGCAGTCCCGCCCTGGGCAGCGCCACGTGTCCGGGCGGCCTTCCGCAGTGGGACCCCCTCCTCTTACTCCACGGAGCCGCCTCCTCTCCCAAGACCCTCCCCTCCCCAGCCGCCTGCCCCGCCGTGTCCCCAGGTCCACATCAGGAGCCAGTGTCCTGCTCCCTGCTTCCTGGTCCCAGGATGAGCCCCTGCCTCGGACGGGACGAGGAGCTGGCTCTCGGGCCTGCATGTCCACCCAGGAGTGCTGCTGAGCACCGGGCCCGGCAGGCGGGCGAGGCAGCACACGGCCTCCCCCGAGAAAGGCCCGCCCGACTCCCCGGCTCGGCCCGAAACAAGAGGCACTCAGGCCAGGGGGGCCTCACGTCTCCAGGCATGTCCCGATGACTGACTAACTTCCAGGCAGAGAAGGTCCCGGGAGGAGTCCGAGGCGGGACCCTCCTCACCAGGAGGTCGGCCCAGCACCGCCGAGCCTGCGAGGCCCCCGCCACCCACCTCCTGAGACGCCCGGGGGCACAGGCACTTCCCGCGCGGTCCTTCCATCTGGATCTAACCAACGAGGGGACAGTCAGACAGCCTGGCTCAAGACGCAATTCCACTGGCCTGGTGTCCTTGAAAACTGAAGTCTTAGGAAAGACCAAGAGTAAAACAGAATGAAGAGGCAGGGAGAGTGTTCTAGAATAAAAAAATTAAGATGTGACCAAAAAAAGCAGCATCGCTCCTTGATTGGAATCTAGATCGGAAGTGAAAAAGGGGCTTCGAAGAGCCTTGCTGGGCAAGGGGGAAATCTGGCCACAAACCACACCGACGTCACGGGGTCGAGGCTGCGCCGGGGGTGGGGGAACGGTGGTTATGAGATGATCGGTTCACCAGCGTCTGTGGCCGCGCCGCCTCCTCCCGCCTGCGGGGCAAGCCCTCTCTAGGCTTGTCTGCTGTTCCCTCGGAGCATCTAAGGAGGCAGGCCGACGCCTGAGGGCAGTGGAAGGGGCTCGGGAAGCGGTGCGGACAAGTGGGTCCTCACCGCCCTGGAGCTACGAGGTGGGGGACACCGCGGGGAGAGAGGCGGGGTCTTCCCCAGGCCGGCCGGAGGGCACTCTGCCGCCTGGGGACAGGGACAGGACGGGGCCACAGAGCGGCACAGCCCAGGTCCCGCTGCCGGTGTTACAGGTGGGCCCAGGGCTCGACCCCGGACGCGTGTGTCTGCTCCGTGAGGGGGGCCGTCGCAGAGTCGCAGTTGACACCTGAGACACACGGGTGTCACAGGTCTGGCTCGCCGCGTCCGCGCACCTGCTCCAGAGGGCTGAGCTTGCTGACAGGGTGGGTGCCAGTTTCGGCTCCTGCTGGCGTTTGCACGGGAACCAGGCAGGGACGTTACAGGAGCTCAGCGGCTTTGCCCCCAGGGCCACGTGGTTAATTCTCCAGGAGCCCCAGAAAGGGAGAGCCGGCCTGCCAGTCCACCCTTGGCCAGCCCCCAGGCGCGGGGGCGCTGGGGCCCGGGCGCCACTTTAAAACCGTGTTACCAGCGTAATTGGCGTCAGGCTTGGTGCCTCATCTTCTGTTCTGTTTTATAAACAGGAGGATTATCTCAGATTGATCAGAGGCGGCTGCATTTTGCAAATTACCTTGTGCTCTGACGGTTTCACACTTTGCTAAGTGGGCTCTGCTGGTGCGGTGGCTCTAATCCACCCTGGTCTGCTAGGATGGCTGCGTTTTTGTAAAAAAACTGGAGACAGAATGCCTTTGTCTTTATTTTAAATATGAATTCGAGGAGCAGGTGGAAGGCAAGACACTTCAGTGTCCGAGCCGAGCTGACAGACGCAGCAGCCACCCTTTCTAAGTCTGAGCCATATTCTGCAGGACTGGTGAACACACTCAAGCTCTCCTAAAGCCCAGAGATGAGCTCACTTGTTTCCATATAGCTCCAGATCGCCGTTATAAAAGGAATAAAAAAACAGAAAAACACGAGTGAGATGAATGGTGTGGGGGAGGGGTGGGGGAGAAGGAAAAATGCACCATCCTTCACAGTTTTCAAAAACCTATGCTTTGTGCAGGAATCTGGGGTTGGCTAGAGGGCTGAACGGAGGCCTTTCGTGGCTGGAGGGCCGGGCCCCCACGTTCCCGGGTGCGGGGCCTGTCTCCTCCGCACGATAAAAGCAGCCACAGGGCAAAAATGTGGCACCGAGAAAATTTCGCAAAGGGAAAGCGGACAACTCCCAGGGCATGTGTGTCTCCGCAGACTCCTCAGGAGGAACGAGGACAGAGGTGTCCGCCCCGCGGTGGCCGCGGACGTGGGGACGCGGCTGTGGAGCCGGGCTCGGGCGCAGGGCCGAAGCTCATGAGCGGTGGGTGCTCCCGGCGGACGGCGGGGACCCCCTTCCGGATGGAAGACAGCGTTTTGAACGTCTTCTGGTCAAAACGTGAGATTTTAGGACCAACGAGCCAGCTCCATAAAGCGGCTGATTTAGGAGTCAAATCGGGGCAGAAAGTGGGCAGACACCACCATCCCACCTTCAGCTGTGCCCTGCGCTGAGGACAGTGGTCGGGACCTGGGGCTGGGCCTGCGGCCTCGTGCTCCCCCGCCGACGTGACACCCTAAGAGCGCTGCCCTCCGCCGCCACCTGTGCCCACCACCGACTGGCCGGAGGATGGGCGGCCAGGCGCCGGGCGGGCTCAGGGCTCAGCTCGGCGGCCGCTCCCCAGGGACCCGGGTGCAGACGGAGGCGGGGCCAGCAGATAAAGACTGGGGGACACGGGGCTGTGGGGCCACTTCAAATGAGACTCCTGGACTGAAGACCCGTCACGGGAGGAAAGAGCCGTGGGCGGGGGAGCCAGAGGGGCCTCTGGGGCTGCGAGGAGGCCGGGTCCCCATCCCCCACACTCATCTGGCACAGACAGGCTGACCCCTCACCCCGCTCCTCTCCTGCTCAGAGGGAGGGCAGGGCTGTGCCCATCACCCCGCACTCGGTAGGCAGCCGTCCGCAGCCACCGGAGGACACAGACGGAGCTTCTGGGCAGTTCCAGTCCCTGCCGGTCCCCGGGCCTCTGCTCATAGGAGGAGAGGCTGGCTGTGTGGACACACTGGGGCTGGTCGGTAAAGAGAAGCAGACACAACACACACGCCTAACAAGTGTCCCAGCCCCTGCTCCACGGAAAACCCCACCCTCACTCTCCCATTTATACAAAATTCCAGAAGAGGCAGGACTGGGGTGAAAGCAAGCAGATCGGGGGCCAAGGGACAGAGGGGCTGAGGGAGGAAAGGGGGACGGAGGGCCAGGCAGCCTTGAGAAGTTTCCAGATCTTCGCCAGGAGCAAAGCTGTCCACCGTTCTCACAACCCATCCCATCGGTTTGTTTTACTGTAAGTAAATCACCTCGGGAAGATGCTTAAGACGCGCCTTAGAAACGGGGAGCTTCCACCGCAGGTCTGGCCATGTCAGAACACAGGGCAAGGCCAGGGCCCGGGACGGACGGGGCGGACGGGGCTCCATCGGGGGCGGGGCAGGAGAGAGGCCAGAGCAGCCGCAGGGCACCCCGGTGGGGCAGCCGCGCCCAGAGCCCCCCAACCCCGGAGGCCGGGGACGGCCATGCCGGCCCGGGAAGGACACGGGTCTCCACGACACAGGGCAGACGCCGGGCAGCGGCCCGACAGGGCGAAGCGAGAGCCGAGGGGTCACACGGCGACGACGGCAAGGAGCTGGAGCTCGGGGATGGACGGCTCCAAGGCGGCGGAGCAAGAGGGCGGGACCCGAAGAGTCTCCAGTCCGAGGAGACGCCGGCGTGAAAACCGGGGGCGTCCACTCGGGGACTCGGACGGCGGCCCCACCACGAGGCCTGTTTCAGGCGAATGAACGACACGGCCGAAGGAGGCAGCGCACACCAGCGGGCAGACAGCCGCTCAACGAGGAGAAAACCCACCTTTGTCCCCCACCTCACAATCGGCGACAGCGGCGGCCAGAAACCATCCAGATAAACGACAAGATTAGGTGGAAAATATGAACCATCAAAAACTAAAGGGAAAAAATGACGATTTAACCGATCACAGAGTGATCGAGGGCCCTCTGAACACGAGCGCGCCTGCTGAGCTCCGGAAGGAGCCGACAGCCAGCGTGAGCTCCCCAGCGCCGAAGGGGCGAGCTGAGAGGCAGGCAGGACCTCAGAGCGTCCGCCGCGAGGCAGGCAGGCCCAGGAGCCGCCGAGCAGGTTGCCCCAGAAGGAGGACACACAACGGAGTGTCACAAGAGCCTGCCTTCCCAGGAGCGCGAACCCACGGACGAGAGCCACGGCGAGGACGGTGCCGCCGCCTTCCCGGGTGTCCCAGGCTCCAGGCGACGCTGGCCCCGCTGCGAAGTGAGAATCAAGAGACCGGGAAAAATTTGCACCTTTTGACACAGCAGGTACATTTCTAGAAACACGTTATGAAGAAATAAGTCACGCAGATCAAAATTGCACAAGATTTATAGAAGTGAAATTCTAGAAACGTGCACCCAGAGCAGGCAGGCGGCCACAGTCCTTAGGGTAACACTCGGAAGATTATTTGACAAACGTGTTAAGTAAAAAGCAAGACCAAACGCTCCATATTGTGTGCATTCTAAACATATTCTAAACATTATGAACATATTCTAAAAGAAATACCAACACACGAGTAAATCTGCTGGCAGAGTTATTAGTGATTTCAGTTTTACTGCTCTGCACCTTCTATGTTTTCCATACAAGTATTCAATGAAATAGCTGTTTTAACAAAAATATGCATTTCCCAACTTTGAAAATGTAGAAAGCTGCCTAAAGCCCAAGTCGTGACACGACGGACCGGCCAAGACTGCTTTCATCTCTCCAGAGACTTGCCCACGGTGTTGCCACATCTGTATTGCCTTCACCTGCCCACCCGCTCGCCAGCCCCTGGCCTGTCCGTCTGACCATCCAGCCCCTGCCCCGTGTCCGCAGCCTCCGGCCAACCGGCCAGTCGCCCGTCCCCCCAGACGGACTCCTGTTCGCAGCGTCCACAGGCAGGGTTGAGGTGCGCTGCCCCGGTCAGAGGGATGACCAAGCCGTGGTGCCCCCGAGGGCTGCCCAGGCGGGTGGAGGAGGCGGCGGGGCCCCTGCAAGGCAGAGCCCAGGAGACGGCCAAACAGAGGGCGACGGGGACACGGGGCGGCGAGGAGGCCGCCCGGACAGGGAGCCGGCTCCCCCACGCGCACAGCATGACGCCCATGGTCCCCAACCACGTCGGGGTCCACGTCTCTTGCCCTGTGTGTGTGTCCCAGGCCCGGCCTGCTGGGCAAACCCCACCACCCCCGCCGTGCGCGGAGAGCCCCTCTGCGACGTGGGGACACACTTGTTCCTGTCCACAGCTCTGCCCACAGCGCTGCCCACAGGCCACGGTTCTGAGCGCCTGCCCCCCAAACTGCAAGGCGTGGCTGCGTGTCCGCGCACCGTTAGACGGGCCGCTGGCTCGGGGCCGGTGACTCGCCCCGTCCCCCGCTGTCCTCGCCCCTCAGCGTGGTCCTGAGGTCGCCTCTGGGGCACCGACCCCGCCCGTGCGTCTCTGAAGGCCAGTGGCTCCTGGTCGCCGTTTCCTCCCACACCTGAGTGCGACCGTGGGTGTGTGTCACCGCCTGGGGGCGCCGTGTCTCTGCCGAGGACTCGCTTCGGTCCAGGTGACAGCAGGCGTGGCAAGGACTTCCCCACTCGGCAGGCGGCCGGGCCCGTGGGAGACGGACGGACGGGCTTGCGGGTTCCAGACAAACACGTGACGGCTGCCGGGCACCTGCCCACCGCCCGGTCCTGCTGACCTGCGCTGCCCGCGGACAGCCTGGGGTCGGAGCTGCGCCAGCCGGACGGCTCCTCTGCTGCGGGGCGTGGGGGCCTCGCTGCGGCAGGAGGAGGAGGCGCAGGCTGGTCCAGGGGCCCTGTGGAGCCGCTGCCCGCGGCCGCCCCCTCCGCGTCAGTCCAGGGGTTGCCGGGCCCCTGCGCCTCTTGCGGCCGTCCTCCGAGCCCCCGGCCTCCGCACCGCGGGTCGGACAGACTGGGGCGTCCGTGAGCTGCTGCCATGAAGCCCAGTGCCTGCTGGGGTGGAGACCAACTGCCTCCGCCAACACCAAGGACGCTGCCGCCCGCTGGGACAGGGACTTCTACCTCCATCTGGAGGGTTTCGCACAGGCTCAGCGTCCGGAAGCGTCTGGGCCTCGATCATCCTTCACAGGCTCCCGGGCCGCTGTGCGCGCCGTCGGACACAGCCGCCGACTCAGGACAAAGCCGCACACAGCCACCTGCTCGGGCCGGGGCCGGCTCAGGCCAGCCCGCGCCACTGTCCTGCTCTTCCTGATGGACCGAACTTAGAACACTGTTCCTGGGGTAACCGCGACGGAAAAGGGTATGAACAGGGTCACTTGCTGCACAGCAGAAATCGGCACAGCACTGTAAATCAACTGCACTTTGATTAAAAAAAGTCATAGAGAAAATAACATTGTATTTGGGTTTTAAGTGAAACTTGGATGAAGGCTCCGTCCGCTCCCACGCCTCCCACTCCAGTTGGCGGCTTTTTCAAGCACCCAAAGAACCCCTAAATCGGCCTTAAAAAGAGGCTGAAATACATCTGGGGAGGGAGCGGGACCGACCCCCTCCCTCTGGGCCGAGTGGGGCTGAGCCTGCGAACCCTGCTGCCAGGGGACCTTTGTGCCTCCAGGCTGCGGGGCTGGGGCTGCGAGGAGCCGGCTCATACATTATTCAGGAGCAACGGGGCCATAACTGAAGCCGGCTTTAAGAGGACAGAAAGTTTGGTTAAAAAGGAACGCTGGGAGTAAATAAACGTTACTCAGGAAGCCCTACTAGTTCTTCCTACACTTTATGAAAACGCGGGCCGAGCTCCTGGGAGGGGCGCCCCCAATCCCGCCCGCCCTTCCGCCTGCGGCCCCCAGATGCAGACGCCCGGCTCCCAGGCCCGCTCCTTTCTTTCCACCTTAATGCGGAGCTTTGTCAGGCTAATACTTTCAGGATCAACATCAAAATTGGAACTTTTTCTTTCTGTGGCCACATCCAATTAAAAGTTCTTGGACCGCGGGCCGCCTCCCCCGCTGGGCGCTGGGCGCGGCTGTCAGGGGCTGGGGGCGCCTTTCCAATCCAGGCGGAGGTCCACGGCATTATCCGAGGCCCCTTTGTGCTCGGAGCTGTGAATCGATGCCCCCGTTCACGGAGTCGTTTCAGCGCATCCAATCAGGCACTGGTCCCCTCGCCGGGCCCCCTCGCCGGCCGCCGACTACAGGCCTCTGCGCTCAGTTTCCTGCAGGGCGGGGACACCGCGGCGCGGACAGGCCCAAATGCACTTTTGCGGGAGCTGCAGGAGCAGCGGCTCCACGCGCCCCTCCTCCTGGGCTCCGGGGGTGACAGTCCCGCGTCCCGGGGGCAGCAGGCACCCACCGCCCACGGCAGGCGGGCAGCGGGCGGGCAGCCGCGGTTCCAGGCCCTCTGGGTGAGGCGCGGGCACAGGGAGCGCGTGGACGGGGCGCGAGACGGGGCCTGGCGGCGTCCTTCAGGGCCGCGGGGCCGCGGACACGGCCGGCAGAAGCGGAGCCGCCGTCTCTAAACTCACGCTCTGTGAACATTGCTGTGACAGAGTGAAAAACAGAATTTCTCCCCCGTAAGATTAAATGTCACTCCTGATAGCATGGTATCTGAAACATCATCTTCCCAAGTCCACACCAGCACTTTGCACAGAAAATTAAACTCTGTCTGTTTATTGAGTGGATAATGTAGCCTTCAAATGTGTGAGCACCCCTGCTAGGTGAGAAATTAAAAAAGCTGCACTAGAAACCCTAATGGCATGTATGAAATACAAAAAAAGGTAACTTAATTGGTAATCAGAAGAAATCATAAAACTAATCATGCAATTAATGTCTTCAAAAGCGAGCGTGTGAGGTGGGTGTAATTACAAGGAAACAATGCAGGCTGGTCGCGGTGGCGGCTGAGTGGCTGAGTGGCTGAGTGACGTCCCCAGGCGTCGGCTCAGGCCCCGCCTCCTGGGTTTGCGCCTCCACCCGGAGCCCTGACCTTCCCGCAGGGGGCACGGCCTCCCTGGCACCGGAAGCAAAGTCCCCTGCGGGGGCAGGCAGGCCGGGGCTGGACGTCAGCCCGTGGGCGGCTGGGTGCCGCGTGCTCAGGACGCCAATCTGCTGATGGGGGCGGGGAGGCAGTGGGCTCTCTCCCCAGACACTTGGGGTCCCTTCGACCTGGTGCTGCGGCACGGCTGCCGGCTCGAGGACAAGGGGCTGCTGGTGGGGGGGCGGCGAGCGAGGGGAGGACCCTGGCCCGTGGGCAGGCTCTGAGCTCAGGTCGAAGGCTGGGGAGCAGGGCTGGGCCAGGACGGGTCACCCCGGAACGCCCTGCACCTCGGGGCCGTGTCCTCAGCTCTCCTCTCACTGTGCTTCGTGGGCTCCGACTGTGGTCGGCGGCGGCCGCACTGGAGCCCCGGTAACGGCTCGGGCCCAGCGACGGGACCGCGGACACCCGGGCGCCCCGAGGGCCTGGGCTCTGTCAGGTCAGACGGTCGGGCGGACGGGGGACTGGACCCGAGGGCGGGCCCGTGCTGACCACTTGGTCAAGAGAGACGGAGAAGGATCCAGGTATCCTCACTCCTCTTCTTCCGATGGACGACTATCCGCCTAGAAGAGGGGCCGCAGCTGGGCGTGGGGGACAGGAACCAGCCGCTGAGCCCGTGCCGACTGCCCCCGCGTCCACCCCACGCTGGGGAAACGCACGGAACGGTCGCACTGGAACACGTCGGTGAGACTTGCCTCCTCTCCACTTTCCTCCGTTTCCGAGACTTCTCCGCGTGACACATGCAACGCTAGGTCCCGCGCGTTCACAGCCGGACAGGCCAGAGCAGGCGGGTGGGGACCCAGGACCCACCCTGAGGGTCCCGCAGGGAGGGGCGGAGACCCAGGCCCGCGAGGACCCCGCGGTGAGCGGGCGGCAGGGCGGGAGCGCCCCACAGGAGGGCCCCGCGGGAGGGGACCGGGCCGTCCCGTAACGAGCGGAAGAGCAGAGCCGCCGCGTGGGGCGCGGATGGCACCGTCCAGGAAGCACAGGAGACATTCAAAGGCCGCTCTGGACGCGGCATCACCGGGCTGCAAGGGGGCGGACTGAGGAATGAGACTGGGCTGATAGGAGCGTCTTCCGTGCCTCCCAAACATGACTCCAAACTAGGAGGCGACCTCGAGGTGCCCGGGCCGGGCCGGGCGCGGGCCCCTCTCCCCCGGCCACGGGCCGCTCGGAGCAGGAGAATCATGGAAACGGGTCTTCAGAAGGTGTGACTTGGGTTTGCATCCAGGAAAGAGGAAAAGTGCAAAACCGACCTTGGAGCTGAGACTTGGCTGTGGGAACAGTCGGGTTCTTGCCGGACTCAGGGCGGCCCATGTCTCCTTCAGGGGCCGAGTCGTGGGCTGGGGCCGAGCGGGGTGGCTCTGAAGACACAAAGCCCCCAGGCGCCCTTGGGGCACCGAGCAGGGGGCTCACTGAGGCGGGAGCAGCTGGGGGAGCCCTCAGCCCCGTCCGCGAGGGGCAGCGGCCAGCCAGGCCCATCCCCGGGCAGTCAGCGCCCGCGACCGGTGGGCCTTTACGGGGGCTCCCGCGACCTCACTGACTGTGCTGCACGCCCCAGCCTCCAGCCAGAGGGATACAGGGCACCTTCGCAGGGTCCCCACGCTACGCCCTCCTGGTAACGACGGAGCAGGCACAGGCACTGGCCGGGACGACCACACCAGCCCGCCGCCCTCCGGTGGCCTCCGCAGAGCCCAGAGCTCCCCTAACTGCCCAGGCGGTGGCCGAGCTGCGACAGATAGGAGGGAGCGCGGCTAGACAGTGACCGTGCCCCCTGCTGCCTGCGGACGCTGCCCCGACCGTGGGGCCCCGGACGCCGTCTGTGGACAGACCCTCTGGGCCGGCTTCCCCAGCTCCGGAGCTGACAGGCCCAGCTCTGCCCTTGACCGCGGTGGTCTCGGAGGTTTGGGGCGACACCCTGGTTCCTCCCCAGACACAGCCTCAGGGCCCCGCCCAGGGCTGTGCCGCTGGCCGGACGGCCACCTGGTCTTGCAGTCAGAACTCAGATCTCCGGGTCGTGGGGCTGGGCCGCCGTGAGACCAGGCTCTGTCTCGGGAGGAGGGGACATGGTCAGACCGAGGGCGGGCGTCCCCTGCACCCAACCGTCTGCCACGAACCGGCGCCTTGAAGCGTCCCCGTCGTACTTTATACTCAGACGCCCTTGGTTTTACACGGCAGATCGAACATGCCAGAAAATATTTTATGGAGGGAAAGGGACTATTCCTAATAAATAAACCTAACGCCCTTCTCACGCGGCTACGTAGCCACTGCGGCCACTTCCGCCCGGGACTCCGTGTCCAGCTCCGGGGGCCAGGGTTTCACAGGAGCTCGATTCCCAAGCAACGTGCGAGGCCTTCTCAGCTGCGCTTCTGGAGGGAAGCTGGGAGAAGGAAAAAAGGAGGGGGGGGAGGGAAGGAGAGGTCCTGCTTGGACCTCCACTTTCCACTGTGGGGCTGGCGGAGGCCCCGGACCCCCTCCTTCCTCAGAGACCAGGCCTGATCCCGTCCGGGGGCGGTGGACCCCTCCTTCAGCAGGTGGAGCCGGGGTGAAACGGGCGCCGAATCAGTAGGTAAGATGCTGCTCCCCGTTTGGGGAGGGACTGATGGCCTCTGAAAAGTCTTACAAGTCAGGGTTTTCAGACACTTTCTCTTCTTGGTGTGCCCAAGTCCAGGTGAGTTCAGGCTGGGTGAGGGGGTGGAGACACGCAGGGCCGAGCACAGAGCAGCCGCAAGCGGGCACCTCGCCCCCCACCTCTGGCCCAGTAAACACGGGCAGCCAGGTGGCCACTGCCAGCCCTGAGGGGCCTTTAACCAGGGCCTTCCCTCGCCCTTGGACGGGCCCATTTGGGGGTCCTCCCCTGTGGGGTGGCGCTACATAAGTAATAAAAAGTTATTGGCGGAAATCCTAAACGACCCCTTATTTCTCAAGGTGATCACAACACTTTTACACCCCACACAAGCACAGCTCAGGAGTGGGGACGCGCTTTCGATTCTAAGCCCGAATCTGCACTGACGGGGAGCTCCCGGCCCCCACCCCGGGCGCCCGCCCGATTCGGGGAGCCCAGGGTCCTGGCTAGAACTGGCCGCGGGCTGCGGGTGCCACGGGGCCGCCGTCCTGTCCCGGGTCGGCGGAAGCAGCTGCCCTGCAGGCCGGTCGTTGGCCCTCGGTCCCCAGGAGCGGCTCCCGGCAAGGAGCCGGGCCAGACCAGGGAGCCGTCAGGCCAGGAGCACAGGCGCCTCCGAAGACGTGGCTTCAGACCCTCCCACGCACGAGCATCGAGTCGCCACCTGCGACTTCTCTTTGGCACAAAACCGCAGCGCCCTGTTTTTATAACTGAACAAAACACCTTCTTCTCCCCGCACGGCCGGTGCGGATTCCTGCCCAGCGACCCCATTATAGACAGCACACACTTCCCCCAAGGATGGCAGGGGACGTCTTATCAGAATTACACTCTAAATGTGATGCACACCCGCCTGGTAAAGACAAAGCCAAACTGACAGTAACCTCTGTGGAGTTTTTTATGCTGAAAATGGTATCACGGCGTTATCAGATTTTACGGTCCAGTTCGTTTAAAATGGCGCCCAACTGGTGTCTGGATTTTTTAAACACGCTAAAAATAAGCCAGGGTCACGGCGAATACGGTGAAGGAAAGCTGCATTTCTATGGGTTATTCGATAAAAACTCTAAATGTTAGCAAACTCTTTGCCCAGTTACGTAAGCTTTCAGTCGAAGGAACCAACATGTTTTTTAAAAGGTTAGTTTGTGTATCTCTGTTGCAATCAATTACAACAGCAAGAACTAGGCAGCCCACTACTTAAGAAGTACAGGGGATTTTAAAACGCATGGGAAGGTGCACTCACACTGGGGCAGCACCTACGACGGCCGCAAGCGGACATCAAGGGCTGTTACAATTTCTAAAGCAAGCTTCCTTTCCCCCCTAAGTGACTATTTTTAAGCTAAATGTTGAAATGAGTTTATCTTAGAAAACAGTCTACCTGCGGGGACGGGGTTGGTTTTCAGATTTTCTCCTGTTTCCTTAAACAACGTAGGTCATGACAGGGACGCTTCTAATGACCAACAAAGCCTCTAAAACGTGAGGTTCAGCGCGGTTTGTGCCAATCCACCCCCTCCCTGGAGGGACTGACTTTCCACGCGCACAAGAGCAGCGTTTATTCCAGAAGGAGGGTGTCCCGGGCTGGGGGCACCGGAGGCTGGCGGCCAACGTTCAGCTCAGGTTTCCCGGCCACAGCCCACCTGGCGCGGGGCGAGGCCGGTCCACGTCCACGAGAGCAGGAGGTGGACGACACGGGGCTGGGCTGTGGGGCTGGTGCTGCGGGACGCGCCCGGGAGGCAGGCGGGGCGGGGACAGGCTGCGTGCTCGGCCCCCTCTCCGGCCAGCGCGCGCTCGGCTCCTCCCCGTGGGTGCCCTTTGCGAAAAGGCGAAGTGGCAGGTCCCTACGGCCACACCCTCGGCCCTTCCTGCCGGGCAGACTGGCCCTGTGTCACGGCTGCGTCTCCTTGGTGGTTCTTATCAGAAATGGGCCTGGAGGGTCCGACCGAGCAAGAGCCAGGCCGAGCTCCCCCGGTTCTCCCACAATAAACCCGGTGCCTCCACCAGCGCAGCAGAAACACGGGCGGAGTCCCCGCCCCCGCCCGAAGGGAGCCGCCCCTCCCAGGAGTCCTCGGCCCAGGCCCTCAGGACGGACCGGGCGGGGGCTCCTCACAGGGGTCACGGGGCCCTGACCGCACAGCACCGCGTCCTCGTAAGAAGCCGACCTCAGGACACAGACACACAGGGACGACCCCGGGGGGACCCGGTGAGAGACGCGTCTACACCCCCCACAGAGGCCTGGCCTCGGCCCCCAGCCTCCAGTGTGTGAGACGGAAAGCCTGGGGATTCCGGCCGCCCAGCGGCCGTGGGAGACGCGCAAACACTGCGTCTTTCCTCCTCCTCCGACGCGGGGCCCGAGCGGGGTGCTGGGGTGGCTCAGGAGGCCGGGGTCCCACTCCCGGCCCTGGGACAAGCCCCGTCCCGACCAGCCCGCGTCCGTGTGTCCCGGTCCACGTCGGACCAGCTCGCCACGGGCCCAGGAGGGCAGCACCGTCCGCAGAGGCCAGAGCGAGCCAGGGCGGCCTACTGGTTGTGCAAGAGTGAGAGAGGATCTTCAAAGCCACTGCCACGTCTGAAGGGGGAGGGTGGTCCCAGATGCGGGGACCCTGCTGCTCGCTGCTCTCACGGGGGAATGGAGGCTGCTTGCCCTAACCTGGGCAGGGCTGCGGGCGCAGGCTGGCTTGGCGTCAGGCAGGTGCAACCAGGACGTGGGCCTGCGGCCACCTGGGTGGTTTCCGTGTGACCCCGCCCTCCTTCGTTCTGGGAGTCTGCCTGTGGGCCCCTCTGCCCATGGTCCCCCAGAGCAGCTCCGTGGGGGGCTGCAGAGCAGGGCGGCTAGAAGCAGAGGCAGAGAAAAGCTCCCCAGAGGGCAGTTCTGATCCCTGAAGAAGGTTCTGGAAGGCGAAGTCGAGGTGGGCTTCCCCAGTATGCACTGGTGTCCAGGCGTCCACTCGAAGTCTGGGGCTGTGGGCCGCGTGCCCGGACAGCAGGGCAATGCCACGACACCTGTCCTCAGGCTGCGAGGCCAGAGCTGGAAGCGACCCGGAAGCCGGTTTGCATCTTGTGCTAAAGGCTCGCGGAGGCCCGACCCCAAGCCCAGCACTATCTGGACGCTCACCTGCCGCTGCCGCAGCTGTAACGCGTCTCGCAGGAGGCCGCGTTTCCAAACGTCGCCTCTGCTCTCAGGCCTGTCTTACCTGTGGGCGTTTCTGGGAGGCAGCCGGTCCCGCCAGGTCGGCACCTGGGGACCCTGATGTGCCGGACACAGTCCATCCGGCCCTTCAGCTCCTTTGAAAGCGTTTGCCACGTAACCAGCCATCTCCGTGGGGCATTTTCTGGTTTCACCCTATTTTACTACAACATTCATTACAGAGGCTTTACAAAGTTTATAAAATTAAAAAATACACCCAGGGTATAAAATCGACCTATTACTGTTTTAATGGGAATATTGGGGAATGGATTTCACACATGGCGTAAGGCCTGTCCCCCCCCGCAGAGTATTTCAAAGTCACCTCTTGGTCGCAGCAGCCCTCTCACCCACAGGCACTCCCATCTCGGCATCTGCGCCCGCCGAGCACTGCCGCCGGCCTCGTGCGCTCCTCCGCGTGTGCCTTCTCGGCATCAGAACCTCGGAGGGTCGCATTTGCAGGGCGAGCTGCGGTCACCACTGCTGTAAGCACAGACTCTCAAACCCTCGGAGAGTCCGCCTGACGTCTCGCCCAACGGCCAAGTCCCAGCCAGCGAGCCGCCCAGCTCCGCAGGGGAGCAGGCCTCGGGGGCCGGGCCGGGGGTCTGCAGAGCACTGGCTCAGCTCCGGGCTGCAGCTTCCTGCCCAGACCCAGGCCTGCCGAGGTCCCAGTTTCCGTGACGGCCGCAGGTGGGCAGTGGCTCCTCCCTGGGGGCTGTGGCCTGTGGAGGCTGCCCCTCCCCTGCCCCGAGGGAGGCCCCCTGGCCTGGTCAGTGCGGGCGGGCACCTGCTGCAGGGAGCACCGCTCGGTCGGGCCGTCCCAGGACCACGAGGCCCAGCGCCGCAGACAGGGCTGGGCGACACTCGGCACACAGGATCCCACACCTTGTTTGTCATCAGACGTTTCTCGGAGATCCTAACACGGCGTTTTCAGTAAGTGGCGGGGCTCATAAGTTTCCGGTGCAGTTGTGAATTTCCGTCTGTTCTCCTTACACGGACTTTCCAAGCTGGGGCCGGACACCCAAACTTGTCCTCTGTGGATGCATTTCCGGTTTGGAATCAGACTCGTCTACGTAAAACTCATTTCTGTGTTTTAACGACGCCTCGAATGTCCAATCTTCTGCTTTAGTATTTTGATGGCTAAACGTGTCGAGATAATTAGGGGATAGAGCTAGACAATTACTCCGTGGGCGGCGAGCAGGCCGTCCCTGACGTTTACACAAAGACACAGGCTTTAAATAAAACACCAACTGAGTGCACTCGCCGCCACCTTCTAAACCAGGCGACTTGAGAAACCATCTGACGACACGGGCCGGTCGATTCAATCAGCAACTGGCTGGTTGGGCTCATTTTTATTTTTATTTTTTCTTGGAACTGACCAGGCAATTCAGTCAATAGTTGTCAAAATTGGAGTCCAGAACAGGCACAGCTGGACCAGCCTAAAGTTAATTAAAAATCAAGAGGAGGATAAATGGGACGCGGCGCGCTCCCAGGAGCCGCGGAGAGCAGGGCTTCGTTCCTCCGGGCGGAGAGCGGGCACCGCGAGGCCCTGGGACGGGCCCGTGAGGCCCGAGTGCTGAATTCTTGATTTTTTTGGGTAAGTGCAATTTGTAAAGCTGGACGAGCGTCTGGAAGCCGTCTAGGGGCCGGGCGGGACCAGGCCTTCCCGCCGCTGGCCCGGCGGTCAGCTGGTCGCCGGCTTGGCCCCCTCTCCCGCCACCTCCCTGACCAGCGCTTGGTTCCAGACTGGCTTCCCCGCCAGCCCACGGGGCCTCGTGGTTTCCAAGCCCTGGTCCCTAGGGTTCGTCCCCTGGGGTTCGTCCCCTCTCTGCCCGGACATCTGACATGGTGTTGACGTCCAGCTGTTGGCCTCGGAGGTGGCCGTGAACACGGAGCACCCAGAACAAGAGAAGCAGCTCTCAGAGCCTGGAGCCGAGGTCGGGGTGGCAGGGCTGCCCCCCAGGTCTCCGGGGAGGGGCCTTCCTGCCTCCTGCAGTCTGGCATCCGCGGTCACCTCTGCCCCGTCCTGTGTGCCGTCCTCTCACGCAGGACACGGCCTCACTGGGTTAAGGCCCCAAAGTCGCACTCAGTCTGGAGGTCGGGACTTGGCGTGCGTTTTGTGGGACAGAACCCACCCGTCCACGGCAGCTTAAGCTGTTCTGTCCTGAAAGTCCCCGGGGAACGAGAGCCCGGGGTCTTTTCTGAACACGAGCATCTGATTTACTTCAGTAGCTAACCCAGCACACGGCCAGCTTGTTACTTCTTACGCAACTTCACGGCTCTCCCACTAGATTATAAGGTAACCGAGGACAGGGTCTGTGAATTTTCTTTTCTTTCTTTCTGGGCTGCCCCTCAGCATGCGGAGCTCCTGGGCCAGGGATCAGATCCGAGCTGCAGCTGCAGCAACGCTGGGTCCTTAACCCACTCGTGCTGGGCCGGGGATTGAGCCTGTGTCCGGACTGCAGAGACACCGACAAGCCCATTGCGCCACAGCGGGAACTCAGAGTCCGTGATTTTTCACCTGTAAATTCACTTCTATTTTCAAAGCAGAAATTGGCACCCAGATGGTCAACCAATGTTTGCTGCTCTGAAAAGCGCTGAGAATGAAGCTCCCAATGTGTGCGGTTACAGAGCCGAGGATGGTTAACAAGACGTGTAGGGAATGGAAGAATGAATGAACAGTTAATACTCACAAATTGGCAAAACAAAAGAGAGAGAAAGAGAGAAAACCCCAGGGTCTCTTATGCAACATATAACGCTTTTCAAGAAGGCTCCTCGGGCTGGCATCCGGGAGGCGCACTGCCCAGGCGCGGGTCCTGGGGCCTAAGGGGGCGACGGGCGGAGCGCTCCCAGGGCGGCTGTGGGAGCCGCGCCCACCCCCCACCACAGCCGAGGAAGCGCCCAGAAAACAGACGCGGCCGTGAGGAGGCTGGAACCCCCCGACGCGGCTCCAGGCAGCCGGAATTTGATCACGGGAAGGCGGTGACTGCCGGCGCCGGACGCCAGCGGTGCTCTGGCCAGCGCTCTCCTGAGCGGTTCTGCGGGCGGGGCCGCGAGGGGCCGGGTGTTCGCGCCTCACCGTGGGACCGTGTTCCAGCCCGGGCGGCAGCGGCCTCGGGGAACTCCCGCGGCCCTTTCCTTTCCCATGAGTCCTCCCTGTCGCGCCCAGAGAGACACCACCACGTCTGACACAACAGCAGCCACTTGCAGACCAGGCTCCAGGTAGGACCAGCTCAAGGCTCACGAAGGCCTGGAAATAAAGCTCAGAGACTCCCGGCGCACGACCCCACACACCCGAATTATAAGCATTAGGCTTCAGAATGAGGATAAGGAAGCCAAAGCCGATTTCTGCCTTGATGCCAAGATGGTTTTGTATAGAAACATCATCGCTTCTACAGACGTTTCCTGGTGCCCCCGCTTTGCTGAGCCCCCAACGAGTGCAACGTGGGCCTGCCCGGCCCCCAGCCCACCCGCAGCGCCCAGGGGGTCTGGCAGCGGCCGAGCCTTTGCGGGGCAGGGCCTGGACTGGGGCTCGCGGCCTCGCACGTGTGCCTTTTCCATGGAGGATCCGTGACGAGAGCAGCTCCCGGCTCCACACTTGGAAGCAGGGCACGGAGCTTGCGTTTCCTCTTGGCGGGTAGACAGACACCCCTAAACCGAGATGACGGTGCCAAGCGTGGATAGACGTGGCCACAGCAGAAAACGGGGACAGGCCACGAAGGCCCCGACCCGGGGGCGCAGACTCGCAGCCATGACACCCAGCCTGCCGCCCGCCCTGCCAGCCTCCCGGTTCCCCAGGTGGTGCCACCTCCCTGGGGAACCAGCCCTGTGCCTCGTGGAATATTCCACAGCCAGCTCCTCTGTGAGGCCTGCAGGTGGCACTGCCCTCGTGCCTAGTTGACACCGGACGATGGCGCGGCTCAAATGGGCTCCAAGACAGTGTCCCCACTGAGGGCCTCCCACGTGAATGTGTCTTGTGGTGCCCTTGGCACAAGTCACCACTGGTCACAAAGTGCCCCCAAGAGGAATCCAGGCCTCTGGGACCCTCTGAAGTTAAGTCTGAGGGGGCCACGCGGCTCCCTCCCGCCTGGAAGACCCCGCCCGCGGAGCTGTGTCTCCCGGGCTCCGCAGGGGCAGACCCTCCGGCCTGGCCCCGTCCCTGAACCCGAGGCCCCGGATGGCAGAGCCTGTGCTGAGGTCTGAGGGCTTCCAAGGCTGCTCCGGGCTGCCTGGCCGGGAAGGCCCGCCGTGAGTCGGGGGCCCCTGCCCCGCCGGGAGCAGCCCTGCCTCACTGGCTCGGCTTCGCTGCCTCCCCTCGTTTTCATTAACAAAGTCTTCAAACTCTGCTGCTGCTGAATTGAGGAATTTTTCAATATAAGCTGGTATGTCACTGGTTAAAGCCCTAAACACGCGTGCCCACGCGGGCTCTTGGGCACCAGGACAGGCACCCACGTCGCGCCGTCACAGCCCCTTGTCGTCACCGCCCAAATGACTGCCTGGTCGAGTTCCCACGTCTGTGCCTCTGGGAGGCGTCCCGGCTGGGACCCAGAGGGGGACAGTCCTCCTCCCCCCCCAGCTGGCCGTCTAGTTGGGGACAGCACAGCTGCACCCACCACGCGGCGCTGTGACACCCGGGCTCCGGCCGCACACCTGCACTGCGGGGGCCCTCCCGGCTCGCAGCCTGCCCGCCCCCCACAGGCGGGAGGAATGCGGTCTGGGGGCGTCGCTGGGCCCTTTCCTGCCTTCGCCCCCACCTCGAACCCCCACGGGAAAGGCCACCTGTCCCAGGCCTGGGCCCTCGCTGCGAGCACCGCTTTGCACAGACGCTCACGTGTGTTTTAGGGACACGTCTCACCCCAGCGAAAACCTGAGCCTCATCTCCGGTGAAGCCAAACCCGGGGAGCGCGGGGCTCCCCCCCACCTCCCAAAACCCGGACTTCCACAGCCGAGTCCTCGGCAGCCTCGTGCAGCCCTGGGGGTTGAGGGGAGGGGTGACAGGTGAACTAAGAGGGCCCCCAAAACCCACCCCATGCAGGTCTGAGCAGCCGCGGGGCGAGAGGGCGCCCGCTCCCCGCCCGGCGCAGCCCTCCCGCCACCTGGACCCGCCGCTGCCCCGCCCGGCACTCCCGGCCCCGCCAAACACGGGCTCGCCTGGATCCCACGGTGCCCCTGCCCCACACGGCTCTCCTGGACTCCAAGGGCCCCCACTGTCTTCCAGCCCCTTTCTGACAACCACACGTGCGGGGCGGTAAATGCACATCCTTCTCTCCTTAAACTCCCTCCTCCTTCCTGCGCGGCCCCCACCCTCACCCCATGGCAGCCACCTGCACCCCCACCGCCACCCACATTTCACCCCATGGTCTCCAGCTCTGATTCTGCTCCATGGCCCCAGCCTGCAGTGTCCTTGCTTCTGCGGTAGAACTATCCTGTTTCTAGGAATTTCCCTTTTCTCTAGAGCTTCATTTTGGAGAAGCTTCAGGGCCACCTGACTGCCCCTCCATCAGGGAGCTTCTGACTCCTCAGCAGATGGGGCGGGGAACGAGGAGCAGGACGGAGCCACTGCCTTCCAGCAGCAGCAGCAGCAGCGGCAGCAGCGGCAGCAGCGGCAGCAGCGGCAGCAGGGGCAGCAGGGGCAGCAGGCTCACGCGCGTGCACACGCGTTCACACACGCGCGCCCACACAGAGCTAACAGGAGGCCCCCTGGGGAGGGAAGGGCGTGTAACCCGCAGTTCCCCGGCCCACCGCGTGGAGGCCCCATGGAGGCGGAGCTGCGGGGTCTCCCGGGAGTCTGGCGGGGGCGGGGGCGGGGCTGACGTGCTCCCCGGGAATCTCGGCCCACGCGGAAACCCCACAGCGGGCAGCCCTCCACAGGCGCTGGCAGCTGCTCCTCCATCGGCATCAAGTATTTACAGCAGAAGACGGGAAGTTACCAGCTAGCAATTTCTGATGACCTTGCTCAAGGTCGTACATCATCTCTCTGCAGCCACAGAGTTTCCATTCAGACGCCTATGAGGAGATCAGGCACCTAACTCCTTTCACCCCCAGACTTGACCGCGGTCCCAGGGGCCTTAATCCTGGAGAGCTTGCGGACACATCCCTTCTCGTCCCCTCTCCTACCCCTCCCGGAACCCGGGTGAAGTCCTGCCAACTGGGCAGGTGGAGCCCCTGGCCTTAAGTGCCCCGGGGACCGGGTCCAGGATGCAAGTGCGCCCCCTGGTGGTGCAGCCGCGCAGCCGCGGGAGAGGAGGGGGCGGGGCGGGGGCGCGGCGGGGAGGGGGAGGGGCGGGGAGGCTGGAGGAGGGGCGGGGCCTCCACACCTGCCCTCATCCCGCAAATCCGGCCTCAGCACGGAGGAGAGGTGCCAACAAGCCCTGGTCCTGCGTCCCCGGAGGGCGTTGATCCTAACACTCTTTCCTTTAGGACCAGCTCCATATTAACACCACAAGTAACCGCAGTGACTTCAGAGTCCCCTCGAGGACCGGCCCCGGGGACTTCACCCCCTCCGCCCCACCCTCCGTCCTGGCCCCAGGCTCCTGGTCTGTGGGCGGCGCTGGGAGGTCTCACGGGAGCGCCAGGTGGTTGCCTCCAGGAAGGGACAAGCCTGGAAGGCAGAGGACACTCTGGCACCAGGGCCTTCACTGCTGACTCCACACAGCGACCCCTGGAGGAACGCGACCCGGATGGAGCAGAAGGCGAGAGGCGCACGTGCTCCCGCCCAACCCGCCCCGCCCTTGGGGAGCAGCAGAGGCTGCCCTAGCGGCTCCGGGCCGGCTTTGGAAGAAGCGAAATTTTAGGCGGTGTGGCGTTAATTTCAGTTAAGTTCACGTGTCACCTTGCCCGTGCTAAGGGACTCCCAGGTGGCCGGGTGTGTCCCGCCTGTGGCTGAAGAGACTGGCTTCTGAATCACACGCCAGTGGGAGGGTCTCGGGGAGGGAGGGTCTCGGGGAGGGAGGGTCTCGGGGAGCAGGCCGGTCTGCCGTCTGCCCGAGCGCGGTCGCTGCAGCTCCGGGTCTCGGCCGGACGGGCACCGGGATGCCGGGCCTCCTCCGTCAGACGGCGGGTCCCGCCTCCTACGCAATGACCAGAAAGAAGCTCACCACACCTCCTTCTGGCCTCTCGCGGCTCCTGCTCCTCCCGGGAGCCCTGACTGGCACAGGGGGTGCCTGTCGGCCGGCACGCGATGGCATCGCATGTTCCACCCGCCGTGGGCGCACAGGCCAGGCCCCACTGCAAGGAAGCGGAGCAGGTCCCTGGAGGCGAGGGGGCGGCAAGGGGCAGGCTCTGAGGCGCAGGCAACGCCAGGTGGAGACCCCCGAGAAGTCGCACTGCTGCCAGGCCCCACCAGCACAGGAGACAGCGGCCGGCAGGGCCACGTGCCAAACCCCACTTCTAGGAGCATTTTCTCCAGAAAAGTCCAGGACCTGATGTCTTCAGGAGTCACATTTCCAGGTACTTTTCCAAAAGCCTCAGACCGTCCCATGATCAGCTCTGCCTGAGTCGGGGGAAAGGTGATGACAAAATACACGCTGGGTTGTAGTTTAAAATACACATTAATGTAGACATTCTCCTGACATAACTCGTCGTGATGTGAGCAAGGCCTGTCTACGCTGACAGGAAACCTCCCTGACGCTCAGCGAGCTCTTCACCGCCGTCCGGGGATCTGTGAGCTGGAGCTGGCCAGGGCACTTGGCGGCGGGTGTCTGGGGGAGGGCGCGTCTTGGGGGCCTGGACGCCCCTAGTGGTGAAGGCTGGAACCTCAGGGGGCCAGGGACCTCAGTGTGACGGCCGGCTCCGGTGCGTGTCTCCAAGTGCCTGCGATGTGCACGGAAAACACGGCCTGAAGAAAACGCAGGAACCAAGCCACGTCCAGCAGTTACCACCTTTTCTTTAAAAACCACACATATTTCATCGACTTCTTGCAGAGTGCCTTCTGGTTGATGGGCAGCTGTCAACAGAAGCAGACGCAGATGACGGCAGCCCTGCAGCGGCGGGGAGTCACCCCGTGTGAAGTGACGTCTCTTCCTCAAGGCGGGGAGGGAGGGCCTGACACACGCACTGGAACTTGAGGACGAGGCCCGGCGTTCGGGTGGGCGGCCTGCAGCAGCCTCCGCCTGGGCAACGTCTGACCCTGTGGACACCCGCCCCACGACCCACCCACCCCGGGATCCCCGATCCGCGAGCTCCTGGCCTGGAGGGCCCCAGCGAGACGCATTTCCATATCAAACCCAATTTAGAAAAAACGTTTTGGTTGGAAAAAAAAAAACGCCAGCGCTTCAATAGCCCCTTGATTAGATTTTCATCTCCTGAGCAGACAAATATGAATATTTATTACCATGAATGCAGACTTTCCTCTTTCCATTGCTCTGATCTTCAATATTATCCACTGCTAATTTTTATGAAAATTTGGGCAACATAATGTTTTCACGTAAACTGACAGTTCTTGAGATAATCCCGTTATTGTCTGGTTGAAAATGACAGCTTCCGCTTATTCATGTGTTAACGAGGGATTAAATATTGTTTTTCATCCCCATAATCTGAGATGGACTGGAAATTAAAAATTGAACATTGTATATTAGCAGGGCCGGGAGGCCCAGAATCTGTTGCACACGCACTTGGAGAAGATCTGTCAATTAGCAGCTTAACAGCACGTCCCTTTTGTGTTGCAGCCCAAGGCAGCCTCACAAAACATCGCTGACACGTTTCTAAAATGCACGCTTAGTCTACCTGCTGTACCCAACAGGGAAACAAGCCAGAGAAGCACAGCCCTTGAACGGCAGCACTGTCGGTACTGTTTCGGCGTCACGGGGTTCTCCCCCCGTCCCTCTCCGGAGGGGAGCGTCTGCACCCTGCCTGCCCCGCACAGCCCCGGACACAGCCACCCTGCAGACCCCCCGGGCCTGGCCAGCGGCAGGGACGGCCAGCCTTCTCCTGGACGGCCGCTGCCCCTCGGGGCAGTCACTTTGCGCCGTTTGGCAGCTGTGACCTGATTGTTATGACTGCTGTCCCCGCTCGAAGCTCGGATGTGACGGCGTGTGGGGCGGGACTGTCCCGTTACGCACCTGATGCAGGCTACCTGCCCTTCTGTTCAGCTCCCTGACTGGTGCGCTAAAGCCCCGCTTCTTATCACTGTTCAGCCTGGCGGGGCGCACGGGACGCGTGTTTCTGGTCACAGAGCACCCTCTGGAGCAAATGCAGAAAAGGAGCCTTGAGGTTCATGAGGCACAAACAGGGCAGATTTTTCTTTTTTTGTCTTTTTGCCTTTTTTATCTAGAGCCACACCTGCGGCATATGGAGGTTCCCAGGCTAGGGGTCTAACAGGAGCTACAGCTGCCGGCCTTCGCCACAGCTACAGCAACGCGGGATCCGAGCCGCGTCTGCAACCTACACCACAGCTCACGGCCACGCCGGATCCTTAACCCACTGAGTAAGGCCAGGGATCGAACCTGCAACCTCATGGTTCCTAGTCGGATTCGTTAACCACTGCGCCACGAAGGGAACTCCACAAACAGGGCAGATTTGACTGCGGGTCCGATCAGGGGCTGAGCCGGGTCCCCCCAGCCTCCCACGTCAAAGCCCTGAGCCAGGGCTGCAGGGTCTGGCCGCAGTTGGAGAGGCGCCTTGAGGAGATAAAGAGGTCGGGGAAGTCACGGGGGTCTTAGAAGTGGAGGGAGCAGGACACAGACAGAAGGGTGGTGGCGTGAGGACACGGCGAGCAGATGGCGTCCACACCCCTGGAGCACCCAGCTGGTCTACACCGATGTTGGACTCCAGCCTCCAGGACGGACAGTGGAGTCTGCCGTTGGGAGCCGACCGCCCACGGGACCCCCGAGGCGGTTCCAGGAGGCAGCACAGCCGGCTGGAAACACCCTTGGGTTTGCGCCAGACGCCCACCCTGTCCCTCTCTGCGACCGACCGCAGCCGGCGCTGCTCCAGGTGCAGAGCCGAACGAGGCACTGTCAGTGTAGCGTTAACCTTGTAGAAAATCCCTTTCTGCGTCATGCTCTCACCCAGCACTCGGAGCTGTGACTCGGGGTTCGAACACACAGAAGCCTGACTAGCCTCTTAGCTGGGCCCTTCGTTCCCCAGGGAGTTTTTGTGGCCAGCCGACAGTCTGGTGCCAGCACCCCCGCCAGGCCCGCCCTGTGCCCGCTGTCCTGAGAACCCCTAGCGCATGGCTGCAAAACACGTCACACAGACGGCAGCGCAGGCTGGGTGCGGGAAGGACAGCCGGGGTGGAGGGGCGCCCGTCCACCCGCAGCGGCCGGGAGGGGCCCCGGGCAGGGCAGGGGGGCTCCGGACCGAGGGACGGCCAGAAGCGCCTGTGATGCTGAGACCAGACCGAGCCCGCTGGCCCCCAGGCTCCAGCAGGAGCAGCTAGTTCGGAAACTGGAAAATCAGGGTGTTACGCTTGCCTCACAAACTTTGCAGGTGAAAGTTTTACATGTGCGCTGGATCCGCCTTTTAGTTTGAAATACGTCCCGTTCCAGGTGTCAACATAAGTAAGGAAATTTCAGCCTTCAGGATGCTGATGAGAAACAGATAACTTGTTTTTGCTTTCTAGGGCCGTACCTGTGGCATGTGGAGGTTCCCAAGTTAGGGGTCTAATCGGAGCTGTAGCCACCGGCCTTCGCCACAGCCACAGCAACGCGGGATCCGAGTCACGTCTGCGACCTACACCACAGGTCATGGCAACGCCGGGTCCTTAACCCACTGAGCGAGGCCAGGGATCGAACCTGCAACCTCATGGTTCCTAGTCGGATTCATTTCCGCTGTGCCACGACGGGAACTCCGAGAAATAAGATAACTTAATGTGACAACAGGAGAATTAGCTAATTTGATTTTAAAAATTGGATTGTTCACTTTTCACGTTTCCTTGAGAGTAAAGCAGTTGTCTGAAAGTTCTGCCAGTGAACCGCGGCCATGCCTCCCTCGCCCCAGGAAGTTTTGCAGGACAGGTGTGACCAGTCCCACCCAAGGCCAGATGCCCCAGGCTTCTCGCCGACTCTGTCAGCCCTAGCTTGCCCCTGGGCTCCCTCGGCAGAGCGCCGGCTGGGAGGTGAGCTCTGTTTACGAGTCAGGGGAGCGAGGCTGTGACCCCAAAGGGAGAGCATTTGGCCGCAGGTCAGTGGGTAACCGACCCTGATGCTTCGGGTCGGGCGGGCGGGTGACATCTGTGGTTTCCGTGTTGGGGTCAAACCGCGTCCGTCACAAAGCTGTGTGCCCTCATTTCAGGCCTGGGAGGGCGGCCCGACTGGGCGGCGGGGTCTTTGCAGAGGCGCTCAGGGTAAGGGGCGGTCATCCCGGGGTAGGACGGCCCGAGCCCAGCCAGACCGGCGTCCTCCGGGGACAGGGCAGGCGGGGGCCGGCGGACGTGGCTGTGAGCGCGGGGGCCGCGACCCCGGCAGGACCCTGCCTGACCCTCTGGAGTCCGGCCTCGGAGCTGGGAGAGGACACGCTGTTGCTTCGGCCCCCAGGCCGTGGCGCTTTGTTACAGCAGCGCTAGGACCCGACGCCAGGCCGTGGTGGCCGAGGCCGCGGCGAGAGACCCGAGGGCTGCAGGACCCGGGGCTGAGGGCCAGTGCCAGTGTGGGAAGCGCCCACAGCCTGGCCTTGGGGACCACGGGCGGAGTGGCACGTGGTCCCATGGGTGCCAGGGCTCATTAATGCGGTCCCTCTTACAGGACCCAGAGGCGTCGCGGGACCTGGCGGCCCAGGGGTGGAGATCTGAGGAGGGCTCAGGGCGTGGAGGGCCGGGGAGACGGTGCCGCCCCGGGAGTGCAGGTAAGGGCCCGGGACCTGGACCCCCGCTGCCGCACGGCCGAGCCCAGCCCGGCTGCCCCGCGCTCCGCAGCCTCCGCAGTCTGACGCGGCCTCACTGCCCTGACGGGCGGGTAAGCACCAGCGCTTCGCCGGGCGCCGGATACGCTGGAGGATGAGGCCCAGGGTCGGGGAAGCGTCCGGGTGGCGGTCCGGCCTCCCGCCCGGGGCTGCGGACACGCGTGACGAGCCGCCCTCGCCTCCGCTGCGCTCGCGGGTGGCACCGGCTGCACCTCTGCGTTGACACGAGATTTTTATAAACTTGGCATTTGATTACATTTCGTGTTATATCGATCACTAATTATTTCTCCTGAGGCTGAAAGCGCCTGCTCTTAACCCGCAGATTAAGCGTAGGGGAGGGTGCGGGTGGTTGTCATGGAGACGCAGCCTTCCCCGCTCCAGGAGGGACCCCGCAGCCGCGCTGGGGCTGACGCAGAAGAGGGAGCCCCTGTCGCTTCAGTGACCACAGAGGAAGCGGGTGCAGCGGTCGGGGGCCACACCTCCCCCACAGACCCCCAGAGCACTGGGGACGCGGCTGGAGGCGGTGGAGAAGGGGCACAAGGGGAGGGCACGTGCGGGGACGGGGGTCCGCCCTGCAGCCTGCGGCTCAGGATTCAGTCCGGCCCAGCCAGGGCTGAGTGAGCTTCTGCCACGTGTCAGTCGTCACCCGAGGCTGGAGGTGCCCGGCGGTTAGGACACGTGGGCTTCATCCTGTGCTCACAGGTTAAGGCCTACGAGACCCCCCAGAACCCAGCTCGGTCTGAGACCAAGGACTCTGAAACCCTGAGACCTGGGACC